>WSTI01007703.1:12750-24729 GCA_019616915.1 Ceratobasidium sp. 423
TTGTCGGACCATGACGAACATGACATGGGCATATCGGCTTACTGTGCAGAATCTGCCATGGTCACCGTGAGTAGATTGGTCAAAGGGCACAGAATCGGTTATAGTAGTCCTTGCGACGGTATTGCTCGGTTAGTCTTTTTCGGTGGTGGTAGCTGAGTTTGATGAGTTTGACTAGCACAATACGGCACCGAGACTCAGGCTGAATACGCGCTGACGTCATTGGCGTTTGCTCCACCGGAACTTGCACACGACCCAAGCTTCGTAGATTGCCATTTGGGATACATAATGGTGCTAGGGATAAATCGGATAAGGCACTAGCACGACACGGCCGATGCCCCACCCAAAAGCGAATGCCCCCGATTCGTATTCGCAGATCCCTCGTGATTTCCCCACTGTGATCGACCTAGATCCGACTCAGGACGAAGCGGATTCCCCAGTCACACATCGACCATTAGACATCCCGATGGGCGAGTAATGTATTCAGTCAAATCAGCGCAGTTTCATTGCAAAGTAATTAACTGTACGCGTAATCCAAAGCAGGTACAGTACAAACAGGCAGCATAAAGACGCAACCGGTATTATTTGAAACACAGGACAAGTAAAAGGACGCGATGGGAAAACAGAACCCAGGGTGGCTAATAACTACACTGGAACAAACTCGACATGTATGCGAGCCATGACATAAGATAGGGCAAGGAACAAGGGAGAGGGGGGTGGGAAGGCGAATCCAAACACAAAAGACGAGACGCTAGAAGGGGTATTGGCTGTGGGAAGTGTTGACGGTAGTGACACTGTCAACACGACACACGAAAAAAATAGAGAGTATGCCATAAAAAAATATGAAAACAAGCGGTTTCCCGCACAAAGCGCATTGCAGACAAGACCACGAAACAGGATGGGATGGATGGATGAGTAGAATGATAATGCTGGTAATGACACAATGGACGCCAGTCCTATCGAGTGGATACAAAAATCAAGGATTCCAATTCATTCGGTCTTCATTTTATTCATTTTCATCAGGTTGCAAGTTGATCCGTGAAGTAAAATTGTCGAAAAGAGGCGCAGGTTATCGCTCAAGAGTAGTCGCTCAAGCCACCGTCGGCAGGTGCGGAGAACTTGCCGTGAACCCTCATGTGCTGACAAAGGTTATCGTGACGACTAAAAGTCTTGCCGCATTTCTGCACAGGACAAACATGGGCTAAAGAACCGAAATATGAGCACGAGTGCGGAATGTTGGAGCTCAAGCACTTACGCTTCTCATCCGTGTGGATACTTCGGATGTGGCGCTTCAGGTGTTCGCCACGATTGAAGCATTTGCCACAGCCCTCCACGGTGCAAGTAAACGTCCGGGCACTCTTGCCGACCCCAGTAGAGGGAACCGTGACAAGCTTGGTGGGGACTCGCCGTCCTCGACTCTTCTTTGTCAAATTCGGAATTGGCACGGGGACAGTGTTCCGACACGACCTGGGCATTCGGATATTGCCGTTGCTCGTAATCTGGATATCGAAGTCGACATGCGGTGGAGGACTGATCGACGTGATGCGAGCCGCGTCACTCGTAAACGGCTGAGAAGGAACAACAGGGGGGAGGGCAAGTTCGGTTGCAGCCGGGGTGTTGGGCAGAGAGCTCTCCGGCGAGGGCGACTTGGTGTCCTAAACTCAACGTCAGAACCGAAGCGCGATGCATTTAGTACAACTTACGTCATCTACACTCGAATCCTTATCGTCGTCCTCCTGCAGGTTGTCCAAGGTCGCGCGAGGTTGCTGCCAGATATTACTAGGGTAAGGCGAAGCGAGGTCGGGTTCAAAGGATTCTGTTTTGGGCACAACCGACTGTTGAGAACTGATGAGTGCAACTGGGCTAATGGATTGGGGCGACCCAAAGTTGCCGTGGTACTGGGACAGAGGATAAGATGGCGAAAGTACGTAATTGGGCGATTGCGCAGCCTCATAGTAGGCCGAAGGAGGAGAGGCAGGGTTGAAAGAGCGGACGTGTTGCTGCTCGTAGTAGTCATGATCATGATATGTCCTAGAAGGAAATGAGTTTTACGTAGAATGGAAGATCACCGCGATAACGCACCCTGTGTTGATTGACCTGGGGGTCATGGGAAAGTCCGAATGGTTCCCAACCATAGGGTAAGACACCGAGCTCGAGTGTTGCTCGCCGACAGCGGTCATATTGGATACAGTGGAACCGGAAGAGCTATCGCGAGAGTGGCCGCCGTGAGCCCTACCATTCCAATCGATAACATTGGCAGCAACGGTACGCCAGCCAGAGTTACTACCGTCCGAACCCTCTTGAGCGTGGCCACGAGAACGTTGCACGATATAAGGAGAGCCCGACTCGATAACAGTAGTTGCGCCGCGGAAAGGCGTCGACATGACCGGGTTTGCGTATGCTCCCGCAACCTCGTATTCTGTGTCCGAAAAGGATCGTTCATTCGGCGATTGGACCGAAACCGGTGATTGAATTGAGCCATCGTAGGACTGGGGACTCGTCTGATCGTACGTTTCTTCCCGCCCATAATCGGAATAAGCGATATGCGGAAGAGTGTTGCGACGGATAGGAATCGGGGCCGAGATCGATGCTGGGAGAGACGAACTGAACCCGGCCGCGGCGTGGGTCATGGCAGATGAGGCGCTGTACGAGTGGCTCATAGGCATAGAAATGGGGTAGTGCCCCTCGACGGTGTGTTTCGCTCCATAAGAGGTGAGGCTGGGCTGATACGCAGAGCTCGAGGGGATGTTCATGGGGAGAGGGACATAGGGCGCGTGAGGCTGGTGATGGGTGGAATAGACGTGCATAGAGCCATCGGGACCACGCTTTAGAACGAGAATACAATTTCGTTCCATTTTCAAGGATAAGGAGGAGCGACGACCAGCGGCGAATTAGGGGTGGAGCAAAGAGCGGGGGGCAGAGGTGGTCGGGAGAAAGGAGAGCGAGTCTAGGGGGTTATATAGTCAGACGCGGGCTGTTTAGGGGCGTTGATCCAACTCACGGGCAGATCCAATCACCAAAGATCGGGGGATAAAGACAGGAGTCGGCCAAGTTATCGCAAAGCCGGAATTTAAAAAGGACAAAATGAGCGCCGAGACCCCGTGTGGCCAAAAAGGGGCACAAGTGGTCAGGGGTCGGTCATCGGCGATGGGCGGGATTCAGTTGCACGAATGTATCGATATTTTTCGTCACGTGGTCGAAGCCGATGTGGCGAACCGAGTTGCAATACAAAGGAATACCATACAAAATTGGTTAGTAATGAATGAGGACCAACGGAATCAACAAAATAGCGGCGGGATTGATGCGCCGGACCCCAAAGGCACCAGCGGAAGCAGGATCTGCGGGCCTTCTTCGTCACCGAATCAGGCTTGAGCAGCACCATATGGGTCCCGCCGGCTAATGGAGATACCACTCACCGAGGTCATAGTGCTCTGCATGGTATCAAATGTCGGGTAAGCGAGCGCCAGTGTGGTATACTATGAATCGCAGCAAAGGTATAAAACGAAGTAATAGATATGATCCTTGCGATAACGTTCAGAGTCGTACGCAGGTCGTCGGCTTGTGGCCGGTGTTCGTCAAATGGGGGAGGGTGGGCGGTTACGATGGGCTCGCCAGGATATAGAGGCAAGTCTCGGTTGGTTGGTCACCTGGCAATATATTGAACAGTGTATACGATAGGCGAGTTCGGGGCCAGGGTGTGCCGTTTCGCCGGTGGATCAGGATGCTGCGAGCGGATCTGCTATGACCTCCGGTGTTCACGCAAGTCGAGTGCGGAATTGGTCGTGTAATACGTAAGACCGGGGGGTGTAGGGTCGTCGCAGTTGTTGGCCTCGAGCGCGGGGGTGGATGGTTGACAAAGGGGAGAGCGCTCAAGGGATATATAGCTTGAGCGATAGTATGTGAAATGCGTAGCCGGATCGCAAGATGTTCACGCGGATGTGTCAGCCCCAGTCCGTTGTGTAGGAGCGATGGGTTTACGATGGGATTGCGAAGGAGGAGGGCAAGAGCCGTCGATATTATGTGGCCATCAATATTGGCAGTGCAGCCTGTCCCAGGAACACACGGGCGATCCAAGTAGTTCACCTGGGATGGCTTAGTCCGAGCGCCTCTGTTCCCCTTCAGGCTTGCTTGGTCTTGTTTGCAATTCATATATCTGAGAACACCGTGCCGGAATTCCGGGAAGTCAAGTCTAGCGTGCCATATAATCGGAGACCCGGCAGCGAACTGCGCGATGCAACACGTTGCTTGGATCTCTCAGCCGATGGCGAAATCAGGCTTTGGAGATCATGCCCAGCTTTTGTCTGCTTTCAGCGGTGCGAATTGGAAACAGATTTGATTATGGCTCTAAGCTGACATTGAAAAATGAAGCGACAGACAAAAACTACTGTTGTTAATAGTTGATAGAGTTCATCGGGGCATGGGGCTTTGGTTGGGTGTAGGCAGAGGGTTCGGGACATCTGAACCGTAATCGTGGGCGTGGCGAGTCATGGGAACAGCTTCGACCGGGAAAGAGGCGCCGAGGATACCTAACAAGTACGGGCATCCTGGCGAATACAGCCGCGGGTGCACTCACGAAGCGAAGGGATCCGAATACGTTCGACTTGCCTCCCAGAGCTACCGAGAGATCCTTACTGAAATCTCTTCTGCATAATTGAACGAGATCCAGTGCCCGATCTATAGAATTTTGAGCAAACAGATAGCGTCATATCATTTCAGCCTGCTGGGCTGGTTGTCTCATGTTCAGGTGTCGCCATTACTACCACGCGAGCGAGTTGAAATCATTGGCTGGTAAATTTTTGGAGTTTGAGTATGCCTCCGATGGCCAAGGAAACAAAAGCAAATTACCCCGGTGTCCGCTTGGTCGCGCCGACCCGTCTGCATGGCTTGCCGAACGCGGATAATAGAACAATACGTACCGCAACGGCCTCAAGGGCCTGATGATGCACTCAACGTGTACGTACAACATTGCAACAAACTATATCCCGTTGCTAGTGCGCAAGCACGAATCTTTACAATAGACAATTCGTATACCCACCGAGATCGCGATGAGGGAAGCCAATACACTCTAATTTGATATTCAAGTGAGCCACAACGATGCCTGAAGGGGTTGCCCAACCTCAAATGTATGTAATAATTGGTTTTGTCCGGTACGGAATAAGCGGGGTACCGAGCGTGGGCCGGGGGGATGCATGGTCGAGGAGTACAAATAAATTAAGTTAATCTGAAACTTACGACATAAACACTTTATATGGAACCGAAATATCTCGCCTAGATAACACCAACTTGAAATTAGGAATGTTGTACCTGCTCGATCCCCCTCCGCCGGCTTGGAACGAGGATTCAATTGATGTCGGATATGCCGAAAGCTTAGCATCGGAGGGCTTAACATGGGCGAGAAAGCATTTCGCAACTTCCAACTTCCAACCTACCGAAGACGAGGTGAGGGCTCAGAAGTAGGAAGCAAACGAACTCGTAGATCCCCGGCACATGCGGTGCAAGGTTCAGATGAAGCTCGGAAGGGATGGATAAGATTGCATCTACCTACATGCTTACTGCCGTTTCGATGACCTCGATCGATCCTATGGATAATCCATTTCGAGCTCGAGTATAGCAGACCTAAATCACATGATAGTGCCCAGGACGCCCCAGGTAGAGACCACAGATGAAGTGAGCCAGTGGGTAGTCGGATCAAGTTGCTGGGTAGGAAAATTTAGGCTATCAGGAGCCACAGCGAAAAACGTTGCGATTTGAATTTATACACCCGGTTTTGGCCAACAAGCCCGGCAGCGTGCAGAACGACTATCAGACATGCAGGTGGGCAGCTGCACCATGGACAAGCAATGAAATCATGTTTGAAAGGCAGCCACGTTCTCGAGAGTTTATGTGAGCGATGACGAGGGCATTAGTTTGCCGCATTTTATCGGTATAGTGGTAGCAGCCTCTTACTCGGAATGTGGTCGGGACTGTAATGAGCCGAAGCGGAAGTGTCATGGGATTTGCCAGGACGAGTTGTTTTGTCTGTCCTATTGGTAATCCACTGGTTAATCCACTGGCAACTCGCCGTGGTCTCACGTGAGCCAGGCTTAGCGGAAGCGCCAAGAGGCGGGCCTTTACTCAACTTTCACCGAGCTATAACAGGAAGCCCGGACTTTCAGACATTCTTGAGGATAAACCCCGACAAGTCAGTTCTAGTAAGGCGGGATAAGGCATCTCATTTGAATAGAAATATTTACCCTGGCGTCGTGGTCGGCCTCTGGACCTAATAAAGGCCACGTCCGGCGTATTCTTGGGTCTCTTCTACTGAAGAACGCGGGGAATCGCCTTTATGCGGCAACTGTACCTGGCGTTTGCGCAGGATTAACTATATTGCGCGGACCGCCGGCGGGTTCGAAAGGGAATAAAGCGCCTGGGCGCGCTGGCCTCTGTTATGTGTGCTCCGGGAAGTACGCCAAGAGATGTGTCTCACTTCGAAACTGTTGCTCGCTACTCTGGCGACCGGGGCTCTCGCTCAGGCGTCTCTGAAGATTCAAGTCTCGAAGGATACCACTCACGCGATTCCTTCTACCCTGTATGGGTACATGTGGGAGGTCGGTAGTATCTTCTTGCTCGAGGCAATGCTTCCCTTCTGACCCGTTATTTTTGGCAGGACATCAATCATAGGTAAAAATCACAAGGCTGAAATCCCTTCTACGTGTCCTTAAGTCAACTTACTTCAGCGGCGACGGTGGCTTGTACGGGGAACTCCTTCAAAACCGGGCTTTCCAAGCGGTGTCCCCGCATACCTCCGAGGCGTGAGCAATGCTGCACAATTATTTAAACTTTTCATCTTCGGACTGACTCATATCGCTCAGCCTCACTGCCTGGAGCGCCTATCAAGGCGCCACGATTGATGTAACGAATGGTACGACTGGGGTCTCGACTGCGCTACCCAATTCGCTGCAAGTTACGGTTCCCACCGGTGCGACTGGGTCGGTCGGGTTCCAAAACTCTGGATATTGGGGTGTGTGGTTTCGTTTTTTTGGACCGGGCTCTGCTCATGTTCTGGTTTGATAATTTAGGTATCAAAGTGCAATCTGGGTGGAAATATACTGGGTCGTTGTACGCCAAGTCTGATGGCTACACTGGCTCTGTTACCGTTTCGCTCGTGTCGGCATCCGGTACGACCTACGCCACGAAGGTGCTCAACGGAGTGACATCCTCATGGAAGAAGTTTACTTTTGACTTCAAGCCGACGAAATCCGCCCCGGATACCAACAATTTCTTCCGCGTCACTGTCGACGGGTCTAGCGCGGCCGGAAAAACCGTTAACTTTGGACTGTTCTCTCTCTTCCCGCCCACATATCGCAATCGACCTAATGGAATGAGAGTCGATCTAGCAGAGGCTCTGGCTGCTACGAAGCCCGGAGTCTGGAGATTCCCCGGCGGAAATAATCTGGAGGGTGTGTATCGCCTGTGTCTTGATCATGGTTTAGCCTAACATACGGCCCCAGGTCACTCAATTGATAGGCGTTGGAAGTGGAATGAAACCGTGAGTGCATTTCGACTGGCTTTAGAATGGAATTGACGCCATATATTCACCATAGATTGGTCCGTAAGTCGCTGATGTACATTTCATGACATCAATACGGCACTGAACATTGCATACAACTAAAAGGATCGAGAACCGACCGGGCCGCTTTGGTGACTGGTGTATGTCAAGAGTCTGTCCTATTTGTTTTACAATGCTCATGTGATGCCTTAGCTTATCCTAACACCGATGGTTTGGTGGGTAATTTCAGGAAGAACGTTTTGGCATTGCTCAAAAATTAATCTATCCAGGGCCTCATGGAATATCTCAACTGGGCGGAAGACCTCGGTGCGGTAAGTAGTACTATTCCTCGAATTGCCTTGAGTATACTGACATCACCATCTAGGAACCTATCCTGGGAGTCTGGGGTAAGCCTCTGTATGTACTGTATGCACATTAGCTTACCCCAAGCGATTGTTTCAGCCGGCCTTGCCATTGGAGACTATGCCAATCTATCCACGTTCCCTGTCGTTCCTGAAGACGAAATTCAGCCCTACGTACAAGAGGCAATCAACGAAATCCACTTCATCACCGGTGATGCGAAGACGAACGAATGGGCGAAGTTGCGAGCGCAGTACGGGCACCCAGAGCCATACAAACTCAAATATATTGAAATTGGAAACGAAGACTCTTTCGTGAGTATTATACCATTCTAGAGACATGCATACTTAATTGTGGTTATCTGTGTAGGGTGTGGATACGTGAGTACAAACCATTCCAGGTATGAACTACTGGCATTCACATACGTGTCGTAGCTACGTCAAGTACCGCTGGAGGGTGAGCGATTATTGGGTTTCTACGACCGCATGTTGATCTCACGGTTGAACCTTCATGTGCAGGCATTTGTCACAGGGCTCAAAGCTGCTTTCCCCGATAGCGGATTTGAGTATCTCGCCACGTCTCTCCCAGATACGGCCCTTAATCCCGCATATACATACCTCGATTTCCATCAGTACAACACTCCGGAATGGTTTATTGAGAGGGCGCTACAGTATGACACTTATCCTCGCAATGGCACGCACTTTTTTATTGGAGAGTACGTTCTATCGTGCGTCGTGTCGTGTCGTGAAATTATACTTACCTCATCCAAAAGATATGCTGTGACGTCGACAAACTCCTCGTGCGTCCTCGGCGAGTTTTCTTGCGGCCGATTGGAATACCCAACATTACAAGGCGCGGTCGCCGAGGCGGCGTACATGACCGGGCTTGAGCGGTAGGCAGACAAATAACGCTTTCGTACTCAGATGACCAAGACTTCCCTTAGTAACTCGGATGTTATCTTTGCTTCAGCATGTGAGTATCGCACCAATAACTCTCGGCCTTTCACCTGAACTGTCATATTAGACGCTCCTAGTCTACAGCACATCAACGGTTGGCAATGGACGCCGGATATTATTACTTTCGATGCTGGTGAAATCGTGAAATCCGCTTCTTACTATGCGCAACACGTAAGTTCAATGTGTCTCAATCGTGTTGATTGACGCTAAGGTTTATTCCACTATAGATGTTTTCTACCAATCTCGGCACACATGTGATTAAGACTTCGCCCACGCCGAGTGCTAACGTACCTTTACACTGGGTTGCTAGCCACGATGCAAAGAATAAGGTCATCTATCTGAAGGTGCGCGGTTTGAATACAGACAATGTTCTAACCATTTCTGACCCCTCTATTGTCTTTTACATAGGCAGCTAATACGGCCAACTCCTCCTTCACTGCCTCGTTTGCATTTGATTTCCCTCTTGCAGGCAAATCATCGAGTGTCACTCTTCTCAACGCACCCGTGGCCAATACGTCGAACACTCTTACCAGTACAAGTGCAGTTATGCCCAAAACGACCACTCTCAAGGTGGCTTCTGGTGCCACTACCCTCAACTACACGCTCCCGGCATACAGCGTGGCGGTGTTCAACCTCAAGGTCAACTGGTAGAGGGTGGACGATGATGGTGAGATTGAACACGAAATAGAAATGTGCGCCAGGATACATAATTACTGTCCAAAATATCTGTCCAAAATTTATGCACGTCACAAAAAACACCGATCGAAATTGAATTCATTTCTGCTTTGAAATCTCTTGTACTTTCTCTTTAGCTTTAGCTTCTAGCCATTCACATCCTTCAGAGAACTCGCAGTATCTGCACCAGGGCATGAATTCAGCTGGTGAACTCGCATATGAAAGGCAAGGTACCCACCTACATCTGCCCGTATCTTCCAGATCTACTCCCCGCGGCAGGCGTCGATCATGCCAGAAGTCAAGTACATCGCTCAAATGGGCGTCAAGCAATACATCGTCATGATCAAATTCAACGATACCAATGATATCTTTCTTATCATCTCGCTTGCGTTTAGGATTGAATTCGAGTAATGGGGGGGAGGGTAATAGAGCTGACCTCCTACCTTAGTCAACAAGGTAAATCCGAATGCAACGGGCTTACCTTCTCTTCCCACCTGTTCATAGTAGCTTTTCTTTGATTCGTCGATCGCACGCTGCAAGCCACCCCCGGGTGAGATCCGACCTCCTGGTGCCCAGATGAGATCACCTGTTTCCCGTATCAACCCCTGGCTCTCCTCTTTTCTCTCCGTCCCCACAACCTCGCTTGTTTCATCCTGCGTTGTAAGGTCATCGGACCGTATATTATGACGAAGTGACTCGTGGATAGCGCGTTGGAGCTCCACATCTTCGGATTCTGCTCGCCCCTTCTTGTTGTGTCTCCGTTCATCATGGTGGGTTTCAGGAGACGACCCCCTGCTCGGCCCCTGAGAATTGACCTCGTAGGCTGGCCTCTTTTTGGGCATTCCACGTCGTCGATAAACCAATTTCAACACCTTCGACACTATACCACCTTGGTTCCCTGGGCCAACAGTATGAGCCAATTCGTCAACGATCGTATTCCAAACATCCTCCAAGTCGTTAAGACATATAGCATTCTCTGCCGCAGGCCCAAGTCCGTTGCTGAAAACCAGCGCAGAGCTTTCTTGCAAGAACGAGGGTGAGAAACAGGCACTAGGATCGAGGGAATGGTGCATCCATATATCAGGAAATGATAACCTTTCTCGATTTGTGAGGCCTTCCTTAGATGATTCAGAAGCCGAAGGCGCCAGGAGCGTACCCAATAGTCGTTTGTAGAGCATCAGCTGAAGACGTGATTGAAGTGCATCTCGTGTCCGAGGTAGGCTGTTTACCCCTCGAGTTTTGTTATCCAAGACGTGAATTAAGCCCGAGGAAGGGTCAGAGGGTTGTTCTTGACCAGGGGATCCTCTAGGAACAGTTGATTGAAGTGCATTGGGAGCGCGAAGTATTTCATCCTTGGATGTGACATTATGAAGCAATTCTCACATCAAAATGATGGTTCTACTTACGATAACTCCGGCAACAAAGTGCCCATGCACAAACCCCATGACCGGCATTTCTCTCTGTTAAAACCTATCTGGTTATGTCCTGCATAATAATAGGCGAGACCTACACAACAACCCTCGTCTATCAAAATACGGATGTTTGATATCATATTTAATAATCTATCCATGGACCTCGTAACTAAGCTAGATGTGTTGGTATATAGTATGCTTACTTTAGTCCCCATGTATCTTCACGTGTCTTGGGCGTAATCTCCACTTCGGCGGGACGTATCTCTCGCTCGAGCTTCTTATGGACCGCCTATTCGCCTCAATTGACTCAGATAAAACAAAAATTAGGACTGTTCATTAACTTACAGTGCCCTTTTTCAAGACGCGATCATTTTTAATTGCTACTTCCCGCTGAACCTGGATTTTCTTGCCTGAGCGGGTCTCAAGCACTTCAGGTCTCAAGGAAGGGGAAAGATATCGTTTCCCGCGTAGACCATAGTCAAACTGGACCTCACACCAGACAGGGGCAACCAAGTCAGACACAGACAAAACGTTCCGACGAGCACGAAACTGAGAGTATAACGAAGCCATTGCGGGGGGGCTTGGAGAGGGGCTGCGTCCCAGAGTAGGAGCTGGCGATGCAATTAGGGTCGAAGGTACAGGGGATTCAAGAGAAACCTCCACATAGGACGGTAGGGGACGCGTTGATTGAGCCAGCAGACCGCCACCAGAGTCAGAGCCAGTGTCAACGTCAGATACTAGGCGTGCCACGGAATCGTCGATTAGTCGAAACCCATCCTCTGTGAGTTCAAAGGTAGAAAAGACGGAAGATTTTCTAGAGCGGGGTGGATCCCCTTCGGCTTCTGTGGGATCTGAACAAGGCATAGAGCTACCAATTCGGGGCCTTGACAATAGTGCCACTCACCCAAACGGGTAACCAGCTGGGGGTCTGAAGAAGAGGGCGGCCATACAGCACCAAGGGCAGCTTCAGCGGTCGAGTCGATAGCACGTAGCTCATCCTCTGTGAATTCGGCGAATTCATACTCATCATCGGTGTGGTCGGACATCTTGA
>WSTI01007704.1:7355-20075 GCA_019616915.1 Ceratobasidium sp. 423
GAGGTGCTGGGTCAAGGAAAGGTGTGGGGCGTCGACTACATGCGCTTGATCAATTAGGTTTGATAGATAAATTAGTATTTGAGTCAAAGGGGACGGCCTCGGATAAATACGGATGGGCGCAGAGTAGTGTTTCTACCAAATACACCTAATATATGCTCTAGTACAAGAAAACATTATGATAACTGAGAAAACAAATCTATAATCAAAATAACAACAACACTACCGGAAGTTACGAGGCTCTTTCTGGCGGTATTTCGGACCGCTTCCATCGTGATAGACGTGAATCATACCGGTTCAATAATAATCGTTCCACCCAGCCACCAGGTGGGAATGCTTTTTCCCACTGATTGTGCAAATGCACTGAGAACACGTTGCTGAGGGCTACATCTAGCTCTCCTCCCTCGGCTAGTCCAGTTTTGTCCCCTCCTGTCGTTCGTCCCTCACCCCACCTTGAAGGGTCCTTTTTGAAAGGATCTGGTAGGCGATTGTCGAGACGGCAGCTTCGGCCGTCAGAAAAACAAAATGGCAACACCTTGAAGGGTTGTATGCCTTCGCGAACGAGCCGTCGCCATACTTTAAGGTACAACGAGGAACCCCAGTCTGTGGTGCCCGGGCGAGGTGGAGGAGAGGTACCGATGATGTGGAAAGCCTCGCACAAGTATGGGGAGTGTTTGTAGAAATGCATCAAGGCGCCATTTAGTGGCGTATAAAGCTTGTCTACGGAAGGGGTTAACGCTATGCACGCCTCCTTGAATTGGTGCTACGTACCATAACAGTCCCATTGAGTAACAAATTCGTGCTCTAACAACGGGGAAAGATCCCTCGTAAGTAGCGAGTCCATGTCTATCCAGACGCCACCTTCTGCCCATGTAACAAGCAAGCGGATGAGGTCACCATCCACCCAGGCTCGGCCGTCTCGTTGATGGAGCATGGAGGATCCCTCAAGCCTGGTGCCTTTTGCCAATTGATCAACGTCGACACGGCGAACTTGGAAAATAGTGCTAGGATATCTGGAAGTGAACTGCATAACGTATTTATTATCACGCAGCTCCCCGTTTGTCCAAAGGATGAGAGTTGAATGGGCAAGGTCTTGAGTGGCAAAGAACGATTTGAGCATCCATGCTTGTCGCTCGCCAAAGGGTTTAAGGTCTTTTCGCCAGTAAGTGTGGAAGTAGGTGTGATGTTTCTCGCCTGTGTCTTGTGTTTTATCTTGTCCAATGGTGCCAGCAAAGTCATAACAATCCATTCCCATCCGCAGGGGGACACCCGCCTGGACTTCCCAACGCTTCGGCCTGTGCAGAGCCCATGATGCATTATACGAGGTGCGTGCGATATTTTCGGGTCTGAAGCAGCCAGCAAGAGGCTCTATCTTCAGAACCTCCTCTCTGATCCAGCTACGACGAAAGACCATTATTTCGATATGGGGCTCCCAAAATCTCCAGAGGCCAAGTAGACAGAGTACCAGAAAGCCTAGGCCCCACTTCAAAAACGATACCCAGGTCTTGGGGCGCCTTGGGAGCGCAAAGCGGATACGGCGGCGTCTCTTGGATGGGCCTGCAGCACGGTATTCAGCTGAATCTGGGGACTCTGACCGTCGGTGACCGCCATGAGTGCTGTGTCCATTTCCAGTGAGAATCCGGGTGTCGTATAAGGGAAGCCTAACGGAGGCCGCCCGGGGTCGTTGCATAGTAAGGTGCTTATTGAAGTTGGTCGAGTCTATTACAGTGTCTACGATATCAGCTATAATTTTTCGGCAGCAAAAAGAAAGAGCTTACCAATTAAGCTGAAAAGGCCCGGCTCTACAAGGCTGTTTTCCCAGAGTCGATTGAGGAGCCTTCGGTTAGAGTAAGTTATTGCGGAGCACGCAAAAACAGACCAACTTGATTACAATGTTCAAGTCCAGAATATCCAGAACATAGACAAGTTATGGCTTTGAAGACAAGCCAAAATTAAGTGCGACAATAAGAACACGAGATAAAATAAGAATGATCGTCAATACCGTCAGACCAGAGCTTTTGCGTTGGTTGCGCTCAGGATCGCGCCGGCGCTTATTATATGGATGTAATGCTGACCAATAGAGCATTATCTTTCATCAGTGCCACAGATCGGCAACAAGGGCAATGAATTACAATGCTAATACACTAAACAGCAATGCGCGAATGTGACAGAAAAGAAGACCCGAATAACAACGGGAATATAGAAAAAGAAAGATAATAGTGTTAAACTTCAACAACGTGGTCAAAATTACATGGTAAAAATAGAAAAGGAACCCACTATACGCGCAATTACCATAGAATGCATTGCCTCACAATCCCAGCTCTCGCTGCTTCACTACACCTACCCCCCCCCTCCGCCATCTCCAAGCACCTACCCCTCTCCCTAGCTTCGCATTCATTCATTCAAGGAATTATCTCTGGGGGGCTGTACCGCGCCCGTTGGGTCCTCCACCACGCTGTGCTTGAGGACCGCCTCTGGTTTGCCCACGACCTTGGCCCGTGGGCGTACCTCCATTGCGAGATTGTTGACCATCTGCCGACTGGCCATTGGTTCCAGGACGGCTGTTAGGCTCAGGGGCAGCGCTGCGATTATTCGGCACTTGACCAGCAGGCTCGTCAATGGCACTTGGTGCTACGTAGAGGCTCTTGTTGATCTCGGCGGGAATGGGCTGGATCTCTGTGCCCAGCTCTTGCTCAATGCGATACAAGTTGAACCTGTCCTCATAGGTAATGAGGTTGATGGCCAGACCCAGGTGTCCAAAACGACCAGAGCGACCAATACGGTGCAAGTAGGTTTCCGAGTGCTTTGGAAAGTCAAAGTTGATCACAACATTGACTGCCTGAATATCGATACCACGTGTCAAGAGATCTATTGCGCCCTCAGTTCATTTCGTTTCCACATATCACTAGGCTGTTACTTACCTGAGCATACCAAGTTACGACACACGCCATTACGAAAATCGTGGAATACACGATTACGAGCGGATTGAACCATCTTTGCGTGAGAATAGAAGCATGAGTACCCGAGTTCCGTAACCTTCTTAGCCAGCAGCTCAACGCGGTTTGTTGAGTTACAGAATATAATCGATTGGTTGATTTGCAACTAGGCGCGCTGCGTAAGGTTGAGCTAATATCATAATTATCGGAACTTACCTTGGCGAATAGCGTATTGAGACAATGAACCTTCTGGCGTTCTTCCACGAACGCATAATATTGAGTTACACCGCGCAATGTTAACTCGTCCATCAGGTTGATCTCATGCGGGTTCTTCATGTGCTTATCCTGGAAACTGGTCTCAGTACACGGCATAGCATACATTCCCGGACAATCGCATTTACCTTGAACTGCTTAACGATCATCGGGAAGGTCGCGCTGAAAAGCATGACTTGCCGATCCGCTGGAACAAAGGACAATAATTGCTCCATCACTGGCGTGAATTCTGGCGACAACAACTTATCCGCCTCGTCCATCACAAACACGCGACATGACGACAAATCGGCCACCTGTTTGCCAACGAGATCGAGGATTCGACCCGGTGTACCAACCAAAACGTGTACTGCCTCCGAGAGACGGATAATGTCGTCTTTGAGGGTGGTTCCTCCGGTCGTAACCATCACGTTGATACCCATGTGTTTACCCAAGGTTTTACAAACCTGGGCTGTCTGGAGAGCGAGCTCTCGAGTAGGAGTAAGGAGCATAGCTTGGATTTTGGGTTTGGCGGGATCGACCTGTTGTAGTGAGGGGATAGTAAACGCTGCAGTTTTGCCTGTGCCGTTTTTCGCGCGGGCTAGGATGTCCCGTCGGGTGAGGGCGATAGGGATAGCTTCTTCTTGAATCGGTGAGGGACGTTCGAAACCAGCTTCGAAGATCCCCATCAATAATTCACGTCGTATTGCCATGTCCTCGAATTCGAGTCCTTTGGTAGCGGTCACGTCCTGTCGAAGAAAAATTAGATAAATGCGAGGTAAACGATGAGATAGACGCACCTCTGTCTGAGGGCGATCATCTTTAGGTGGTGCACGTAACCCAGCTTTCCAATCGCCATTGGAACTAAGAAATTGGTCAGGTCGGGTGAGTCTAATACCAGCACCCCACTCACGCCGATGGAGTGTTAGCTGTAGATGCCATAATCGAGTCGGCGAGTAAAAATGCTGTGTTATAGGCAATTTACAGTATAACGGGTAGAACAGCCAGCGGTAGTCGAGATGCGGTTAGTTGATGTAAGCTCGCCGGGAGGAGTCCAAGGGTGGCGGTTTACTTTGCTACTTGGGTGAGAATTGATATACTTCGAGTTTGTTGCAGATTTATGGGTTTATTGCAGTCGCAACTAATCGGTAACAGTGGGTTAGGCAGGCGTAGTGGAGTGTCGCTTTGCCTAGGGGCTTAGATGTGGTTTGGTGAAACAGAGGCGCGCAAGAGGGGTTTGGCTGTGTTAGCGCCGCGGAATCTCTTCCCTGAGCTAAACGCCGTAGCTTCGCATGAACACATCACCATCAGCTATTGGATCAGGGCGACAATAAATGCCAGTACATTCCTAACATAATTCTCTACTGTATCAGCCAAGTGAATGCTGGTGTATATACATGCGTGGGAAAAGCGCTTGATCTATGCCGAACCTGCTTCGAACCTATTACAACCCACGGCGAACAAGTAGTCCTCAATCCACTCGAGCCTGCGTTTCCTGTCATCCATATGGCTAGAGAAAGGAACAGGTAATGTGGCTTTATTGGATGCATAGTTGCAAATACGGGTGGTTTGTGCATCCGAGAGCGTGATGTTCAGAAACCGTAGGACGTAGTGTTGGAGCTCGGGCAGCAATCGCTGCCATGGAAAGCCCGATGAACTATGCACTGCTCGCGGCGCGTGGGGCTCTCGAGCGAGGAAGAGCGTCCTTGCTACAACTAGTAGCTCCCTAGCTCCGCATTCCACCCTTCTAAGTCTGACAGTGTTGCGCTCCAGTGCGAGTTGAAGTGCCGCCGAGGAGGTTTCTGGAAGTTTCGCATCATCGCTTGATTCTTGGCCATCGGTCTCCACATCATTAGCAAAGACCTCCATTCTGCATAGGGTGGTGTTCCCCTTAAGAAGACTTCCAATTAGATCTTTTACTCCTTTATTCGAAAGGTGGTTTGCATTGAGATGAAGACCGCGGAGACCATAACAAGCTGGGGACGTGATGTACTTGTTGAGCATAGGGAGCGAGGATCGCGTGAGTCCCACCCTCGAGAGGTGCAACTCCCTTAGATAAGGCGTATTGAGGCGACCTAGAAAATGTATGATAAACTTGTCTGAAAGTCTTTCGTTGTTAGCCAAGACTACGATCTGAACTCTGGAGCGGTTCAAGGCTTGTGCAAAGGCTTTGGTCGACGTTCTTGAACCTGAAATGTTATTCTAACACTCAGAACTTGGGTTTAAGTAATGTAATCACAAGCGTATATTGAGCAACGTAGTACTTACTCCCGCTAAATATAACCTTCTCAACGTAGTGTTATCTTGAATATAACGTGAGATGATACTGAGACCAAAATCATTGACCATGCAACCATTCAAATTAAGCTCTTCGATAGCTAGGTGTCGGTTCTCAGATAGAAAGTCGATAACTGCGGACAAGCCCAAGTCGCCGAGTGGGTTATGTCCCAAGTTGATATGTGTAATATGGGGAGTTATTTGAACCCGCTGCAAAACAATCTCCGCTCCTAAATGCGCGTCAGTTAATAAGCTGCAGCAAGCCCGGGTGGGGTAGAATTCGCTTAGCATCGCACCTTGTTTTCCACTAAGACCATAGTCATATAGGTCGACATGCGTTTTAGAGGCTAACCCATCTGTGCGCTGGGGTTGGCGTATGCCCAGTGCTCTGAATAGTAGATCTAGATTTTGCATGCTTTGCGTACTGGTAATGTGGTACTAGAGGGCAGGTTTGCACAATAATCCGTCGGTGCAAGGTCCAACAGTCTGAAAATTACAACAGAACGACGTATCAATGTAGCGTGGAAGTATAGTGCGAATACGTGTAAGAGCTATGGTGGGAAGGAAGCACGCGTCGGGATTATGTAGCGCATGGGTTATTTGTCATGGTTCACACAGTTTACTTTGGATTATCGTAGACGATACAAAAGGGGTAATATGCATGAAGGAAAGCCAAACGCGTTTAGAAAAACAGCTAGATTGCATAGATAATGTCCGTAACGAAAGCGATTGTGGTAGAGAGAACAGCTACAGTAAAGTACTAAAATATGAACTATTACTCTATTTCGGAGAGCGCCGGGGACGCGCGAGCTTGTTCCTGCACGCGTTGTCGTTTAATTGGTAAACCCAGATTACTTGCGATATTAGCTAGTGTGCTACCTGCGCTAATTCCCGGGCTGATCGATGTCGGTCTCCTTTGTGCGAGTGCAACGCTACTCATACCCTCAAAAGCAGACCCAGAAGGGGATGGTATAGTGCCAGGCTCAGGGGTCGCTGCCGAAGTTGCTACCGGTACAGCCGGATCAGTCAATGCAGTGGTAGCGGCAGCTTTACTGGAGCCATTAAACTGAGGTGGACGGACCCTGCAGATAGTTAGGTGTGAGTATATCAAATAATGCTAGCCTGGGTACTCACGAGGACAGCGAGGTTGTACGTGATCGTGACCTCTCTGCATTTGCGTTTCGTTGGTTAGAGAATGTAGAAGAGGGGTGAGGAGACGATGGCACGGGTGCTTGTGCCAGCACTTTGGAGAGAGAAGATGGCCCTGCCGAAGGGCTCACGCTCATTTTACTGAAGTATCGTGGTGGGGATGGAGGCCGAGGCCCAAACTTTTGGCCGGGAGACCCGGAAGCCCCAGGCGACGTGCCTTCTTTATCCGACATAGATTGTGGCAATCCTGTGGCCAAGGCAGTTGTTTCAGTCCACGAAGAAATGCGTTCCCTTGCCTCATATGAGACAATTGACAAGGGGCGAGCGGGGTTGGAATCCATTCGTTTCTTGACAGCATTGCTCGGTTGAGTCCAATCTTCGACATCCAGTAAATGGAACTTAACTCCATCCCCGAGTCTAGTAATAGCGTAATCAATGACGGAACGAGATGTCTAGTAACAAACATACCCAAACGGATTTCCGTTAGGTCGCTTGTGTGAGGAATCAAAGTCAGTATACGCCTACTTTTAGCGTTTGAGGTCGACTCACCTTGCTATCTGCAATCCTCTCTGTAATGGATACAATCCGAGCCACAATCCATTCGCGCGACTTCAATAGCTCGCTAATGTCTTCGGTCGCATTAAGGAAGTAGTGGGGGAATGCAACTGCCATAGCGTAATACGTTATTTTTGCCAAGCGCATTTGGGTCCAGATACGACACACCATTGAATGCCGCCCAGGGCTTCGCGATCGAGTTCCTTGTAGGTAGGAATAATGCTAGATCTCCGCGGGCGAAATTTCTGAACGTAATCTTGCTCTTGGAACGCTCACTATATGCACTAGTTAGCTAGGAATCAAGTGCATGAAAGGATGCGCATTCTTACCGATATTCCTTGGATAACTTGAGATACTTGCGAGCATTAGTTCCTATCTTGGCCACCGCCTCTTCGATTACTTTTGGGTCTAAAGTGGTTAATGCGTCGATCGTTGCTTGAGGGTGATCTGGATCAAAGTCCGGTAGCGGGGCAGGTATTTCGATGGTAGCCGTTGGGGGCAATGGCGCCTCAAGCGACTGATTGGGATTACCGTCAAGCCCATTCGAATTGGCCCTTGAAGCTTTGAGAAGGTTCTGAGCCACTAAGAGCGCTTGAGTTTGGCTGGTATACAGGTCGTGTGTGGCTGCAGCTAGCTTGGTCGTGGTTTCATTGGAAGTGCTGAGCGTTGCTTCAAGTTGTTGCTTGTCCTCTTCAAGTCGAGATACCTGAAGCTGAAGCTTCTGAATCTCGGTTGAGTTATGGTTATCAAGGGCGTGACGAAGTTCTGCGACTTGTTGCTCCAGGACAGCTATTTCTCGTTTGTGAATACCCTATGCTAAGCCCTGTTATGTACCACTGACCTCGGTCGCCGTCTGTTTCGGCAATATGATCGCGTAACGAGCGTTCTGCTGCGCTGACCTGCTCCTTCAATATCGCATCCTTATCCCGAATGATTTGATTCAAGTCGTCTTTTTCTCGCCGCATAAGCTCCAAGTCTTCCTCTAGTCGGCGATTTTGAATCTGCAATCGATCCAAAGTAACTTCAAGTTCGGCCCTCTGTTCCTCAAGCATGTTGATCTTCCCGGCATCCTGCTTTGCAATATCGTTGGCTTGCGCTCCGGCCCGCAGTTGATCCACTTCATGTTGTAGAGCATTACGGGCCCTTTCAGAGTCCTTTAAACGCTGCTCGAGGCCTTGTCGAGTGGCGAGCTCGGTCGCATGTTTGGCTCGATTGACATCGAGTTCAATTTCGAGTCGCTCTAGACGCTGCTTGCCAGCGGATGCTCCTGCAGCTTCTTGCTTCAAACGCTCTATCTCAGCCTTCAGGGCTGCGGTTTCCCGCTGAAAGGCGATATCCTGCTCTATCTTGGCGGCTTGGGTTTCACGAAGCTGCTCGATTACCTCATGCATAGTCGACTGATCGCTCGTTACTGAGTCTCCTGTCAGCACCCTTCTCACGATCGAAACTTGGGACTTACGTTGTCTTCGCGATTGATAAATGCGTGATGTAGACAACACTATCAACGGAGTTTAATGACCATGTTCCAGTATGTGTTAAAAGTAAACTCACCGGCGCGTTCAGCAAGCCTATCGAAATCTGATTCGAGATTGTCAAGCTTCGCTATGAGCCGTTCGAATGCGAGCCTGGCTTCGGAAGTAGGATTTGAGACACCAGGAGGGAGTGTCAGCAAATTCGACGATCGCTCGATCTGGGAAATAAGCTCTAGGAACACTAGGGACGAGTGTCAATCCCAAGCATTACTGTAGTTGATATACATACCAGCAATATCGTGGCGCTCCATGGTTATGGCGGGCTCCTCTCCCCCGCTAGTGCTTATCTCCATAGTGGGAGCAGGTTCGTCCATTCCCCGAGGCTCGAACGGAAGTTGGCCATGCACCTCACTACGGTATACCTGGCGGCGCTTCCGCTCATGTGACGATATCTTCGCAAGCACCTCAGCAATCGCCTGTGCCTTCTCCATAAAAAATCTACCTGGGAACGGATGCAGGCTAAGTCGTGACGCTGCACAATAGAACATCCGACTTACTGAATTCCCTCCGGCGTACAACTTCAACAAGAGTTGCCCCATACATGTACAGCATACTATGCAGGCGTTGCAAATGTGGAAACCCTCCTTTCTGTCGGAAGTCAGATTCGAGAGTTGCAAGGGTCTCGGGTATGCTAGACATCAAGCGCTGGATATCGGAAACCTCAGACAAAAACAAAAAGACATGTTCTGTCGATTTGTTCTACCCATACGAATGATAAATAGTGGGTTTATAAAAAGGCGATGATCGGTTACCTTGATATTGCACATATCCAGATATAATTGCACCATATTTGACTGGCTTCCTGCAACGTTTGCGCCTTCAAGGGTTAGGGTTCCAGTTTATACGCCACCGAGATAAGACTGAGTATTACCTCGAGTTCCATCCCCTAAGCTACCGATGACTTCCTCTGCTTGATCAACTAACAGCGCAGCATTACTGGAACTAGAATATTACCGAGTTAGATAATACCACATTGCAGACGATTCACTCTCACAACTCGGTTTCTATCTTCGATTTCAGCTCGGTGACACTCGTAGCTAGTTGGTTAAACACTTCCGCCACAGAGCCGTAACGAGCGGACAGGTCGCCTGCATAAGATCAGTTATTGCTCTCAAACTTCACATGGAAAGGCTCACTATGCAAACGAGCGCACGACTCCGCTACCATTTGCATCTTGGAGCCAGAGACATAGTCACCAAGGGTTCTCTCACGACCTGCTGCCTCTACCCCCCGCCTTACAGTTGCCGATAGGAATTCAGGATGTATTTTAACCTTGGATATGACTTCAAGATCGAGCTTGTGGCCATCAAGGAGGGATTGCTGGCGATCAAGCTCGCGCTGTGCCACATTACGGAAAGAGTCGAATGCATCCACCAGCACCATAACATGAGACTCCAGGTTTCTTAAGACGATGGACAAAGCCTGATGTTGAACTCCGACGGATATTCCTAGCGAACAGATGTGCTGAAGATACATTTCGACGTCATGTTTTACGTTTCCTGGATTAAAGTGTCAAGGGGACGAGCTACTGAAATGAAGTTTGAAACGAACCCGATGTTGGCAGCGCTCCATCGAAAATAAGTAATTCATTGGGAGGATTAGGACCAGCATCGAGCAAGTCACGGTTGAATACATATAGAGTCTGCCACCAATATCAAGCTCAGTCAACCAGCGGTAAAGGGGATGGAACTTACGAGGTCGAGGGCCGATAACAGTTCCTCTGCATTGTCTTCTCGTAATTGCTCGCCGGTTGATGAATAAATGAGTTGCGCAGCTGGAGCTATGCCAGTCAAGCTCTGAAGGGCAAGACTCAAGTTTCCTTGTCTATCAACACGAAAACATGATCAGCCTAACGAGTGATGGACCATGATACACCCTTACTGGTATATTTCTTGGAAACTTGCGTCTGGCTGCAGCTCCTTTCCTTCCTCGGCGACAATAATCCGCATCGTGGTCGTCCAGGCGTGAGCGGTAGCGCGATGGATTTGTGGCTATGTCCATTTCGAATTATCACATGCGCCGTGTGGCGCGCAGAAACTGGCTCCCAAACTTGGCATCCGCAGATCCGCTACCTCGGCCTTTGGACGGGCGTCTCGAACCATTGTACCTAGGTCCGAGATCTCCCAATAAAACTACCGCAATGTCCACGGGCCTTCGCGGCACGCATATTGGCTAGGACGTGCAACGGTCCTAGATTCTGGAGAGTGTATGAATTCAAATAGGGGACTCCTTACGAATAACCCCCGCCCATGGACCCATCCATAATAGCTTGTGTGCGGGGGCCCAACTTAATCTGGTCAACGATTCTCTTACACCTGGCAAAGCATGACGGATCATGTCACCCGCACTCGGCTTTACTGGTTGCGTCTGGATTATCGGTACGCGTTACTTTAAGCTTGGCACGCGTAACAAGTAGCAGATCACACCGGCTCAAATATTGGGGACTTGAATAAACCAATTTTTTTTTGAAAATCGTTGGTGTTGTTTCGGGACCAATACCCCTTGGTAGCAATCTGAAATCCAGTGAAGGAGCACACTTTCAAAGGCAGCCGAGGCATACTGGTTCACTACTCGCGCGTTAGAAAGATGGGTTATAAAGGCAAGATCGAGGCTATTGAACACTGGCATACCCTGACTAGCCACCAAAACTTAGAATGCCTCTAGTCCTTTGCCGACGAATGATGCCCCAGCTACCGAGTGACGTTTGGGCCATAATCATGCGCTGGCTCGCATCGAACCACGGCGCTCCCTCCTTAAAATCCGCCGCATTAATCTCCCGTGCAATTGGCTACGAAGCCGATCGGTTTCTGTGGGGGAATCTCAAAGTCGAGTCTCTGAGCGCATTGATTACACTTTCAAGGATGACCTTGGCGCGTTCACGCATCTCTCTGCATTTATCGACACTTTGTGTTCAAACTTCCACGCCACACTGTATGCCAGCAAAGACCATGGACATTGTTCAGATACAACAGGCTCTTATGCGGTGCACAAAGCTTTCCGTGCTTGAGATATGGGTTGGCTCAGGGAACTTAGGGGTTGACCTTACCTGCGACTTGCATGTACCTTCCCTACGTGCATTCTCCTCTGACCTTGCCGTCAACACGCATTTGTTAAAGTTTCTGGAGAGACATCCTTCCCTTCGGGAGCTTCGTGTAGACACTGAGATGGTTACTGGCACAAGTGTACCCATTGACGAGTACATGTTGGTATGTATTCGTACCTATCTCCTAGATGAAAAGGGCTCATCTTGGTATAACATAGCCGAACTTACAAGTGCTAGAAGCTCCACTTCCACTCGCAACTATCCTATTGCCATACAGACCAGTGTCCCACTTGAAAGTCTGGGCCAACTATGGCCTCAGTCAGGATGTAGCAATTGCAGACGCGCTACGCCTAGTTGATTGTATGCGCCTCAGCACAACTGGTATCGTGTCTTTTCGGTTTGAAGATGGGCCGCCATACACGCCCGCTATTCATCAGTATGGGGCCGGATTTTCCCAGAACATGAAACTTCTAGGCCTGTTGTTCATTGACCGGGAAGAGGTAGGTATGCTAAGATTCCGTCGTCACTTGATTTTAACCCAAAGCAATCCAGGAGGATCAAGCGCTTCAACTCGCGCAACTTGCTCCAGGGTGAATTGTTTGGGTTGAAATTACCTTACTCTACGATGCTAATCTTAATGTGATTGTCTCAAAGCCTTCAAGTGATTCAATTTGACAATGCCATGGCAAACCAACGGACGAGCTCAGAACAGCGGGATTTCGTATTTCGGCTCGGTCAAGTCTTTAAATCGCTTTGGCTAGTCTCGGTGAGCTACACAAGCCACAAGTATATTCCAGCTAACGGGTAATGTGATAAGTTTGAAGACGATTACCAAAAAACGTATTGGGGACGGCTAAAAAATAACAAGTGGGCGCGCCATGCGGGTGTGCCCTTAGATCTTTGGCGAAACATGTAAATAAGCCGAGAAGCGAGCAAAGAGCAGGACTCTTAGGTCACGCCACAAAATCCCATCGCGCTGGTT
>WSTI01007705.1:0-12322 GCA_019616915.1 Ceratobasidium sp. 423
TCTCGGAGTGTGATGCCGTCATCTCGTCTCTAGGGCCCCCAATAACCCGGGACCGAGAGACTTATGTCACCAATGGTTACAAAGTCGTCCTCGAGGCAATGCGGGCAGAGGGCATCAGGCGATTTGTCGCGCTCGGTACGCCGAGTATTCCCAGTCCGTTTGACGTTCCCACACTGAAGTTGTGGCTGCTCAGGTTGTTGATTAACACAGTAGTTGGACCGGGAACTTACAAGGACGTTCGCGCCTTTGGAGACCTAATATCTCAGGCAGGCGATCTCGACTGGACGATCGTGCGAGTGCCATTTTTAACGACGAGGCCCAGACATTCGTATGCCATGGGTTATGTAGGGGACGGAAAAGTTGGATGGTTTCTCGGGCGAGAGGCGTATGCGCGATTCGTAATAGATGAGCTCGAAAAGCGAGATTAGGTGAAGAAAATGCCTCTGATCTCGAATGCCTAAAGAAGGCAAGAGTTAAGATCTAGCGATAGCCGTACCCGTCTTTAGAGTATGACGCTATCCTTGGCTAGAGCCGGTCCGTCACTTTAGATACTCATAGCCCCTTTCCGTAAATTTCTTTACCTAACTGAGAAGCTGAAACAAAACACCACGTGTTGCGTTTCTAAGGACTTTTTGACTCACTGAGACGCTTCTCGATCTGCTCGTTTTGGGTACACCGGCTCTTTCGTCCTCTTTGCGGAGTTTGCATCGGCATTCCGTCTTCATATACCGGCAAAAGCAAGGATAATACGGACCGCTCATCTCGTACGCGTGAGCTCCAGGTTAGACGATTGTCTGGGTTAGGGGCGTGGATTGAATCCTTAAATCCATATTTCAATAATTTGAGAATAAACCATGAACCACCTAGTCGGAGACTTGTGAGTGTGTGAGAACGGAGGTACAGTGGTGGGATGCCTATTGTCACAAAGCGGTATGTCTGAGGGCGGAGCCGAATGTGTGCAATTGTCTTTGAGGTGTGTCCGCCGAGTTGTCATGAGACACAATCCTGAATACTGCAGCCCAAAATTCAGAAATTAGACTATGGACAGATGATGGAGCACCGTTACCTATAATAGACTTGTTGCCGAATGCCGAACGAAGAGACGCGCATGCACGTGCGGGCCCAGATCCACCAAGGTAAAAACCGAGGTTTACGGCGTTACCGCGCAGGCTCGGATAAAGTAGGAGCGAAGAGCGATCAATAATCTACCATGCAGCAACACACGCGCCAGGATGAGACATCTGGGTCATATATTTTAGTTTTATCTGAGCGTCTTTTTTGTCCCGGGCGAGTCAACGCCGGTAACTCGATAGAGCTCAAACCTGTAAGTAATTCGCCAAATGATACTTTTAGACTGCAAGCGTCGCACACCGCATTAGTTTGAAGGGAGAGTGTGAGAGATGTGTCAGAGAGGGGTTAGAGTCGAATAATAGCATCAATTGATTTGGTTTTGCCGGGATCGTTGATGCTACAGGGTTATGGCTGCGACTGAGACTGCAGGGCGGAGACTGTTTGGCAACCGGGTGATGCGGTCGGAAACGGAACCAAGCGGCGATGATGATCGATTGCCTTAGTGGCGATTTCAGGCGAAGCACCCCTCATAGAGCTAGCTGAAATGAAAAACGGGGCACTGCTTGGGGTGGCGGCATAGCTTAGGACCTGGAGGGTGTGTAGTGGAAAGTTTAGAATTAGGATAGACTTGATAGTGTTTCTCAATTGACAGCTTTTTGACAACCAAAATGGGAAGGCAAATGAGTTGAGAAATCACAAATGACAGCACCGCCGCGAGGCAGGACACGTGCGAGCTGAAACCGAATATCGTGTTAGGAAGTGGTGGTCGAGCCAGCGTGGTTACTATAGTATGTACCGCACCGTGTGGACGGTTTGGTAGATCAGCTGGCGAAGAAGGTCCAAGTGAAGCACCGTGCTCGATGGCTTTTGAGAAGTCTGGGCGATGAGACCGATTGATTTAATTGGTAAGCGCGCCCTGAAACTCGTGTGATCCGTGCACGAGAGTCACGTGTGGTTGAAATCTAGAAGGCCAGATCAAGGTTCGCTTGGACTGAGCGGCGACGACTATCGAGTACGGCTTTTTCTGGCATCATTTCGCTCTTTTCTCCACGCTGATTTAACGGGCCGATTGAAGGACTGTGCATTGACCCTCGTTCTGTTCTCCTCTGTCTGAGCGTCACACGCTGGCTTGCGACGCTCACCATCAATCGATTTGACCGATTCAGACATTTTGACTGCATAAAAAGTACGACAGAAGGACTGACGACTGTAATGCCATCTACTGCCCCCGCCCCCCTTTCCCTGCGCAAGAAGGGCCCGCCTTCTGGGCTCCGGATCCGTGTTGATTCGAACGCCAGCACCTCCAGCCTGTTGCCCACTGCTGGATCTCAGCCATCACTTGTACTCGATACCTCACCAGCTACTCTTTCAGCGGCCCCCAGCACTGCCGAGACGCCCTCGAGCCCTGCTGTTGTGGACCAAGTCAGCATTCAGTCCGCGGATGCTGCACCCGCGCCCGTTGCACTGGCTGCACAGCCATCCGAGCAGGTCCCGCTCCCCTTCCCCCGTAAGCGCACATCGGGGAGGAACTTGAAACAGCTCTCGCTGCAACTGCCCTCATCTGCGGCCTCGCATCAGTCTACATTTTCGATCGCCCAGCCGCCGACTCAAGACGAGAGCGACGCGGCCTCGTCCTCCAACGTCACCGTCCAGGAGCGCCCGCAATCTCACGCTCGCCGACTTCCCACGTTGTCCGTGCCACAAACTCCTTCCCGCCCCACTCTCCCGCCGAGCCAGTTCATCCGCACCCGGAGCTCCTCCATTGTATCCGTTACCTCTGTTGCATCGCTCCAGGTACCCGGCCACATTGCCGCAACGGGTGCCCCCATGCCCTCTTCAACATCTGCATTTGCAACCCGTGCCAAGGAAGATGACAACGGCGCTCCGTATGCGAATGGCCCGATCGAGATTCTCCCGGGAATCTGGCTCGGACAGGAAGAGAACGCCCGCAACTGGACCGACCTCACATCCCGAGGCATCCGATGGGTGCTCAACGTGGCAAAGGAAGTAGCTCCCCCATACATGGACGATGCCCCAACCCCAGTCGCACGGCCGGTTGACCCTCGCGAGCCGCCCAAGACTGCCGTCGATGATCGCCTGCGCATCCGTCCGAGCGCATCCACACCCAACCTTGCCCAGCCTCAGTCTGCATTCCTGTCCCGTCGCAGGCCCGGCCCACTTCCCGCACAGGCGGAGCAACCGCAGCCACGTGCAGTGCCCTTCGTTCCTCCGACAGGCGGCCCGGCGTTGCTATACATCCATCTTCCTTGGTCCCACGGCCAAAGCGATCTTGTCAAGTCCGGGTTTCCGACTGCTATGTCCTTTGTTGACCATGCACGACGCAAGGGACAGGGTGTTCTGATTCAGTAAGTCGATTCCTTATGGTGCCTGAGCCCTAAATTAACCGATCCTTCGCGATGATTACAGTTGCCAATGTGGCGTGTCTCGCTCAGCAACGCTGGTGATCGCCCTCGTTATGCGCGCATCCATGCCCCGTGACGGTGCCGAGGTTCTGGAAGATCTCAAATCGGTCCAGGGCGGGATGCATAATGCGTATGCTTATGTCAAGGAAAAGAGCAAATGGGTCGGTCCTAATATGTCGTGAGTATATGCGATCTTATCGATCACACACTGGCTAACTTTGTCCAGTCTTATCTATCAGTTGATGGAGTACGAGCGTGCATTGACTCCTAGGAAGGGAACCCCGTCGGTCTCATCGGACGGGGGTGAGCTTTCCGAGGAAGAAGAGTGGTCCAGGAAGCGCCTTGCTATGGAGAGAGAAGACGCAGAAGCCGAAGCGGCAACCGCTGCTGAGGAGGACCGCACACGCGAGGCCAAAGATCTGGATCGTGCGATGGAGGAACGCATGGCAGCAAAGAAGGCTGGCCCACCAGCTCCCTTGATGCTCAACCCACCGCCCGCACCTGGGCTCGCCGCGTGGAAGAACAGGTTCCCGTCTCGCAAGCGTGCGGGTAGCGTGCACAGCACTTTTACTACGAGCGATAGTGTCATTAGTGAAGATCCCGAGGAGGACGAAGATAGCGAGGACGGTGAGGCCAACACTACTGCCATTCCCCAGACCAGGATCGAGCTCGTGCTGGGAGATGAAACCGGCACCAGCGCTCAAACCATGACGGATGAGGAGGCCAGCCCTTCGGCCAAGTTTGTCCAGAACTTTGCCGACATGGCTCCAAAGTTGCTTCCTCCACCACCAGGAAAGGCCGGCATGAAACACAAGCGATCGGCTAGTCTAGCGATTTCCGCTAATTCGTTGCCTTCACTGCCGCCGCCACCATCAGCGCCAGCATTCAAGATGTCTTTCGGGATTGCTCCGCCGCAGACGGCCACTCGGGCTTCATTTGGTGCCATTCCTCCTCCCCCGTTGCTACGCAGACCAGGAACACGAGGACCAGCTCCACCCTCAGCCCCCGCTATCAAAGCCGGTTTTTCATTTCCGGCTCCCGGATCACGTGCATCCTCGATCAAGTCGCATTCATCGAAGCGTCCAACGCCCCTCCCGACCGTACCATCCTCCCCGGTTGCTGTGCCGACTCTCGCCACACCCAAGACGACTCGCACGCGCCCCGCGCCCCTCCGGTTGCCTGTGACACCACCTACTCATGTAACCATCGTCCCATCGAGTTCGGCTCCCCAGCAGACATTGTTCGTGTTCCCCCCCGATCGAAGTCATACTGCATGCACGCCTTCAACCCTCACATTGACCACGATGACGCCCAGAGTAGGTACATTTGCCAATCCCGGGCCGGGGATCACTCCCACACCACGCGGGGGTTCGTTTGGTGCAATGAGAAAACCTGGGGCGAAACGAATGAGTTGGTTGGGGATGGGTGCTGCACCTGCTACCCCTACGACAGCATGCTCCCGCGTGGACGCCAAAGGATGGGTAGGGTTGAGTTCAACCAGTGTCTCGACCGGGAGGGATGTATCGGCCCAATGACGACCTCAAAGACAACCCACCACTCACCTATGCACAACCAATATGCCCTTTCCAGCTCGTCTCAATACTATGCATCCTCCTTGTTCGCTCTCGCACTTCGAACTTTGGCTGCTAAGTTATCAACTCTGCTGTGCGCTTCGCCTTCGCTGTTATCTTTGCTGCCCATTTGTGTGTCCCTCTGCTTGTCTTCCCCGGTGGATGGCAAGTTGAGGCGACACGCTTTTGGTCACTTTCCTTGCTCGGGGTCTTTCTCTGCCTTTCAACACATGTGCCCCAATAAAATGCCTTTTCATCTCGGCTCGTAGTCATGAACATTTTCTGGATGATATGATCATGACTGTGCTTCACTTTTATTTTCACTTTTGACACTTCACTTATTTTGTTATTTTTTGGTATCTATCCACACTTTCTTCTTCTCTGCACTTATGGACAGACTCCGGATTTTAGTACTGCCATGTTTGTTCTTTTCCCTCCTTTGTATCCCTTGGACTGGCCGATGTAGCCGTTTTCGACTTGAAACTTTTTCTTCCCTGTTAAATATTCCACACTGTCCTTTCTCCAAGGTGCTTTCGCCTTTGTTGCATTTTTATATCACTTTGCGTCGAACCTCTTTCTTCGGTATTCAATATTGTGAGGCAATGACAGAAATGAAAATAATCGCAGCCCAATCCATGACGTGTGTCGCCAACGCTCGGTTTCGTGTTTGTTGCGTTTTGGGACGTCGTGTCTACTTGCGGTTTGAGGCGGATTGCCTTGTTCGCATCAAATTCGTGAAATATGAATATTAAGATTACCCGTCACGTGACGTATGCCTAATGAATTTGCAACCCCTGAATTTGATCTCAAATTTAGACGACGACATGCGGCCACTGACTGAAGACGAGAGCAAGGCGGTCTTTAGCAAACTTGCCAATTATATTGTATGTGATATTTATCCATATCAGTTTCTATTCTAAGTGAATCTTAGCTTTCTTAATACTCTTAATCGTTATACATAGGGCAAGAATCTGGTACACCTCATTGACCGACAAGATGAGAACTACTGCTTCCGTCTGCACCGTGACAGGGTGTATTATCTTTCCGAAAGCGCTATGCGTATGGCGATTTCTGTGGCGCGCCCAAACTTGGTCAGTTTAGGTACTTGCTTCGGCAAGTTTAGTAAGAGCGGCAAGTTTAAGCTCCATATTACGGCGTTGGACTACCTCGCACAATATGCAAAATACAAGGTGAGTAATACTATTCCTGTACATAGTTAGGGTGGAGTCTACGCTCTCCCACCGGCGGAGTTGGCCGTGTGCTAACGACTTCATCGTCCGAACTTAGATCTGGATAAAGCCCAATGGCGAAATGCCGTTTCTGTATGGGAATCACATCGTCAAGGCGCATCTCGGGCGCATTACGGAAGACACACCCGAGCACCAGGGTGTCGTGGTTTTCAGCATGAATGATATCCCTCTCGTGCGTACCACACGTTTTTATCACTCTTATTCCTTCTTTATCCTTGCTTGGCCTAGTGTCCTTTACTGTGGCTTGAATTCTTGGGCATCACCTTTTCTTATTTTTATCAGGGTGCTCATCTCTGTTGATTTGTCTTGATAGTTTGATCTTCATATGATCAGGTGTTCCCACCTGTTGGTCGTGTGTTTTTATTCGCTTATTTTCAAGATGACCGGGTATACTTTGCTTACGTCGTTGTCGTCTTAGGGATTCGGTGTTACCTCTCGCTCCACTGTTGACACTCGCAAGCTGGACCCCACGGCGATAATCGTGTTTCACCAAGCGTGAGTTCCAATAGCATGGTTATTCGACTGGTATCTGATACGATATTCTCACCTCTGCTCATCTTTTTGTCTCCCCACATACCCACAGTGATGTCGGCGAATATCTTCGCGATGAGGAAACGCTTTTCTGAAGCTTGGAAAATTTACTGTTTCATCTGGAAACGCGCCGCGTCCTGCACTCGTATCATAATTTATTCCTAGCTTTCGTGCAACCCTGAGGGCCTTCCCATGCGGTACCGTCAAGGGTCGGGATCGACACTGGCATTCTTGCGGCGTGCATTTCTTGTTTGAAGACCGGGAAATTTCAGGGCAAAGTCTCGACCCCGCGGTCCACGTAAAACCTTGTATAGATGAATATAACCCGGCTCCGCCATTTTGTCTCTTTTGATGGAGGGAGACAATCTAACTTGGTCCGTTCTCATACGTAATGATTCGCACGAACTGAACCAGATGATCAAAACATTGTAAACTTGTCGGCATCAACTCAAAAAAGGGCCTCGTTGATGCATGCACACTCTCGAATGATTCGAAATATGGAGTACAGTTCCCCAAAATTACTAAAACAAAAAAAGAGAGAAGGGTCCGCACTAACGACACATGAAAGAATGATATGAGTACAAACTCGTCAACTTGAAGTATCCATCCTAAACAGCACGTGCTTGGAGACTAACACCTGAGTTATTGGCGTTGGCAAGGACTAAAGGGGCAGGTCGGGGTCGCTCAAACGCGCCAACGCGGAGTACGTTTTCGTTTTGAGGTTGCTCGACTGGGCTGCCAATATACAGGTTTCGAAGCCCACGCGGGGGGCTAAGCACGTTGTTGGTTCGGATTGTGGGTGGAAGAACCGCAGATTGAGGGAATGCCAGTTGTTGGGTTTGTGGACCAGTCGGTTGGGCTTGAACGGTGGATATAGAAGGCTGAGGTTGGAGAGCTGGCTGGGGCTGGGGCTCTGGCAGCACGAGAGCTGATTTCCCAAGGGGGGAACGCCCCTGCGCCGGAGGAGAATCGGCTCTATATGCGGGTCGAGGTGACGAAGGGAGGGTAGCCTTGAGCGGCGGTCGTGCGCGGAATGCAGCCAGGCGTTCCGCGGCCGTTGGCATCGGTGCAGGGAGCTCCGCTATGGGCTGGGGTACTGTTGAATTTACAGAGCTTGGAGTTGCCGATAACAGACCCTCGATAATGCGTGCTCGGGATAACGAAGATGCCCGTCGGAGGTCAACGAGTCGAGCCCCTCGAACGCTACCTTCGCCCTCTTCATCTGGGGGATCGGGGGTACTCGCACCATTCGAAAGCGCTTCGATCACCATCGACAAACGCTGCGTGTCTATCGTATCTCGACGCAACTGGTTTCTGGCATAAGATAACGGTCGTCCCTGTGAGTCTGGAGGGGTGATGGCAGCTGATAGGGGAGTTCTTGACTCGGAACCTACACGAAAAGCATACAAAAGTGAGAAGCTAAACTCGAAATTCGCGGAGAAAGCAATAGCCACCTCCAATAAACGATGTAACATCCCACTGAGTCTTATTGGGAGTCTCCGCGATTCTCGACTGGAAAATGTCGCTCCCGCGCGTGGTCGAAGGGAACGATGTTTGACGGCCATCAATAGCAGCAGGCATCCGTGGAGGTGTGAGCGTAAATCTGATATCATCGAGGTCAACTTCTCCTGGACGCATAGCCACAGAGTTCCGCTGGGAAAGGCTGGGATATCCCAGAATAGCCGCGGGTGGACTAGGGAAGTTGCTGAGCGTGAAATCGCTCTGCAACGAAGTAGACTCTAGGCCCAGCGACGGGTTCGATGGGTTTGCACCGTCTGAGAGCGCATACAGTGGCTGGAGAACCAGTGATGAGCGGCCCATCGCAAGCCTCTGGAGATCGGCGACTGAACGATCAAGCTCGGCCTGTTTCTGCAGGAAGGACGCAGCGCCTGGAGAATACGCCTCATCATCTCCCCGCATCACGCCCCCCTGTTGAAATCTGAGCTCTTCGTCAGGTAGCAGGTCCCCGCCTAGACTCTGGATAATCCCATCCAGACCATAGATAGGCGATTCGTCCCCGGGATTGGCCATCTGCTGTCTCGGATTCAGTTGGGCCTTGGGAATAGGTGCCAATGAAGGCGAAGGTGAACCATATTCGCGAGTAATGCGGAAAGAGGTCCCCGAGGGGCTCTCAGTAAGAACAGGACTAGGCATCCTCCTGGGAGCAGGTATGGGAGCAGGTGGAGCAGGTTCAGGCGACGGGGTCCCTTCACGTGGACGCAAACGAGGATTGCTAGGTAACGAGCGAACGCTCAGGGGATTGACAGGTGCCAGCGATGCTGCAATAATAGGTGAAAAGGTCTCGGATGCCATGGGCGAGTATACCGTCCGGATAGTAGACGGCCCCCTCGGTCCCGCCGGCCTAGACTCGGCTGGGGCATAGGATGTAGCCGGGGTGTAGGAAGCGGTGATAGGGGATTCGCGTAGCTTGGAAGATGAAGGATCGCTTGGGCCGGGTACCTTGGGGAATTGCGGCGTGTCGTTGACAGCAGTTGTCCCGCTCGGAGGCGTGCGAACATTGGCATACATTGCGTCTCGCCATCCATAATCGGGCTCCTTGACGGGCCGCATAGAAGATGCCTCGCTATCGGTAGATCCCTTCTTCTCGTTGGTATAATCATAGCTCTCCATCTGACCAGACTCTACGTCTCGTCCGGATAACCGTTGCTGTTCTAACTCTTGATCCCCTGGCCGACCGGACAGTCTATTCTGGATCCAAGCGGCAAACCGTTCGGCCGCTGACTGTCTCCTACCAATGTCCGGTCGGAGCAACCGGGTCGGTACACCGTTCAACCCTGCTGCTTCAAGCTCACGTGTCGCCGGTAGCTCGGGCGTGGACACATTCGGTGGGGTCACGCGGAAGGTAGAACCCCGCATCGAGTCGCTCATATTGATACCAACAAACGAGGAATTGGCTCGAGTCCGTTTGCGAGCAAGGGCATCTACGAGCATGGACGCTCTGACCGGCATCTTGTAAAATGTGGCGATGAGGACATAGAGAATGATGATGTAGATCTCGATTGCCTGTAGAAAGCGGCCGAGGGGAGATTCCGAGAACCGCACTGGTAACGATCGTAAGTTGATGAATACAAATACTTTATGAGATCAACTGCTACTTACTGCATAACAGGTTCCCAACCGCAATACCTAATCCTACCGAGATTGCAACCATAACAGGCAAATAGTCCCGAATAGTTTTCCAACGTGGCATGAGAGGCGAAATGTACGAGTTGCCTGCAAGCTTGAGGAGGAATAACCCAGACATGGCGATCTGTATGATCGCATCGGCTTGATAGACCGATGTGAATCGAATCAGCCCAAATGCAAACCCAAGCCTCCAAATCGCTTGCGTGACGCCAATCGTGATCGTGCCCATCAATAGTGCATACTTGGCCAAGACACCAACAAGCCCCCATCGACCCCAGCTCCCACTATGAAACTCGTCCTCCATAACAAAGGATGCCCTGTTGCCTCGACCTCGACCTGGCGTCGGTAGGACCGGTATTTCTCCTCTGGGGGGCATGGCGACGAACTGCCAAAAGAAGAAGAATCGCATGCCGAACGAGACAGCATATCCAAGTTCACGTGCAATGCGCAAGGGAAAGACTGTGCCTGTAAATACGCCCCGGCTGATAATGATAAGCTGTCCAAAGTCGATAATGGCGGATAAAAAGGCAAGGAATGCTGCTAGTAGTGCATTGAACACATGTCTGTGATTGTGGGATTAGATCAGCATTGAGAGGATAAGGATTCAGTCGTACTTTTGCATTCGGTTCATGACAAAGAAGAAAGTGGCGACACCAATTGCCAGGATACCAACAGAATAAAAAGGTACATCGGCGATGAGCCCTTCGGCCTGTTGTGTGTAAGTACTAGCTTTACATTTGGACGTGGCACTTGCCAGACTATTGTTGGTGATGGTCAGGGACGAGGGAAACTGACCACGCATCCATGCTGGAGCTGAGCTGGTGGGAAAGGGTATCGTCGATGTAGTAGAAGGAAACTCGAATGCTAATGATGTAGAAGACATTGAAGCGAATAGATCGTCACTCGGACGCGCTAGGCACGAGGCCACTTGGGCCAAGTATGAGCCAAAATTGACTCGGCTGAAAGACGAAACGAATAAATTGAACCGAAGGGTGGATTACGACCAGATATAGAGACTAGCTTCAGAGGTCGAAGTTGAATAGGCCAGCCTGGGTGGTCAAGGGCATCAGGCCAGCTGAGGGAGCGACTAAGGGGGGAAAGAGAACAAGAAAGTGGGAGAAAGCAACCAAGGCGGAAAGTGAAAGGAAGACGATAAAGAAGACAACCAAGTGCGATCGGACTGGTCTTGATGCTCAGACTTCGGGGGGTTGCATTCCGAAATGTAATATCAAGCCGGGGATACCACTTGGTATACATCATAGTTACCGCAATGAAACCAATGTGGATACGATAAATCTCAGTCTACCATCATCCAAAGTGGGAGGGCCGATATTACCCAGATTACTATTTGCTGAGTGGCCCTCAGGAGTGCATATAGTTCAGTTCGCATGGATTAAAGCCTCTTGACAACAGTCGATATCTAAATAGATTGTTGCACGGAATGAGCCGACCGTTCGCGTTGTGATGGTGATCGATGCCTCAGGCTCGATGTCACGTGGTCATCGCTTTTATTAGGTCATTGCTTATCTTGATTTCAACTTTTTTGACTTTTGCGGGGAATTTGGGTACGCTCCTATTATTCATTGAGCGAGTTTCGAGTCTCAGGACGTGTTCAATATCCCCTCGAAAAAAAGTTGTGAATTTCAGCCTGCGCCGAGGGCAAATCCCCCTATTGACCATCGTAATCCTAGTCTGTTGAAATTCAAACACTTCACAGTCTAAATTTACTCACCGCATCAGTATATATGTAGTCAAATAAACGTAATAAACGCGCATATATGTATTTGTAGTCATGATTCAGATGGGCAAATCGAGAAATGGCTATAGTGTTCCCCTGAACCATTTTAAGATCCACTCTGACTCGCCCCACTCCGGTTGTCAAGCTAGTCAGATTGTGGAAATGAGGCAGGGATTGAGTTCAGTAGGCACCACTGAAGTCATACCTACGCAATAGTCGCAATCAATATAACTCAGGTCCACCAAAATCAGTCCAAAACCCTTCGTAAGCCTCGGAGACGCCATTTTTTGCTTGGCCCGCGTCGAAATCACGTGTTGCTCTTCCTGCGGCGCGTGGCGGCGTTGTGAGGCCATTATGCCGCCTTCTTGCGGGCACGAAAAGCTCTGTAAGCGTTCTGCGAGTCTTGGGTTTGATGAGCGAGTTGTGCCTGCCTATCTCTCACGAGGTTAAATAACTTTGGTCAAGTTGTGTGAATGTTAATCGGTAGCTTATGTACACTAATCCATGATATAGCTGGAGCGAGATGAGGCGCACGCTCTGATCCGCCTGTGGGCAGCTGTCAAGAGACTCAACTCCACCAGTGGGCTTATT
>WSTI01007706.1:0-12658 GCA_019616915.1 Ceratobasidium sp. 423
ATGACTTACATCGAGAAGATCATTTCAGAGGAGAAGCACATGAGGGCGTTGTTGAATAGTAGAGACAGTATAGCCGGGGTCAAGACTGAGCGCCACGACGATTGTGGTTTGGCTGTCTTCTTGGCGCCTTCAGGGTCACTGGGTTCGCGCGCATATACCAAAGGCTGGTCTTGTGGAGGAACCAAGGTTGAAGTTGAGCTGACGGATGAATCGGTTGAACCATAGGATGGGGTCCTCTTGTTAGACCTTTTGCGTTGCTTTCGCTTCGACGGGAGAGTCTACGACCGAGTTAGTCTCGATTTCAGACATCCCGCAGCAGGCTCACCTCTTCAATGAATATCACACCTGGAATAATAGAGAATACCGCAAATGCAGCACCCGCCAGGCACGGTAGTAAATAGGGGTATTCGGCCCAAAATGCGGTGCGGAACCATGAGAATCGTTGCTCCGGATGAGCAAGAAGACCACCGAGTGGAAGGCCTGGCAAAATAGATCTAGATTTAATACCGGCGATCTCAAGTAATCACGGGAGATGCTTCAGCTCACCAGTGATCTGCCCTAGACGGTAGCTCATAGAGAGCAGAGAAAACGCGAGGTCTTGGTTGCTCCGGTCTGTCATTTCACCAGTCATAACTTTGATTGCAGCCCAGCTAATAGAGACAAATGTGAGTGGAGGCAAAAAACAGCGCGCTATTAGCACATATAGCTCACCTGGCTCCTAACCCTCCACCTATGCACCTACTAGCAATCATTCCAGCCAAGGTTTTGCTTAGTCCAAACGAAACCATTGATACAGTCAAACCGGCGAATCCTGCACATTGCCTCCTATTAATAGCCGGGTAGTTCATAAGGCTCAAATGACGCTACCTAAAAGGATCACCGGTTTACGTCCAAACCGGTCTGAAAGATATCCACACGGAAGAACTAGCATATCAAAAGCTTATTAGTGAGGGTCTGATAGACCGGAAAATCTGGCGCTCACTCATGACGAACCCCATCAGAGAGAATATGGATTCCTATAGTCCTTCCAGTTAATAACCCCCTCCTTGATTTTTTGCAGAGGCTGAACATACCACGAGACCAGAGTAGAAGCCAACGCGTTCAGGGTCGTCGGTAACACCTATCTCGACGACCATTCTAACGATCAAATGAAGAAAGTTTTCAGATCTTAGACTGACGGATCACGAACATGTAACTTACGCGTTAACAAAAGGGTAGACCACCTCGAATGCCAGAGGGAAGACTGCATTAAGCATCAGGAGAATGGCAAACTTGCCCATGGGAAGTGGGGTCGCAGTGTTCTTGGCCGGAGTCGCACTTGGGCCGAGTTTGATGCTCGCGGCGGGAGAAGCGACCGCGGTCGACGGGAGGGTGCTCAGTTCATCCTGATCCCGTACCTCGTGGTACTCCGTGTCAGAGTTCAGAGGCTCCTCGGGTAGGTAGGCGGCGTGCTTGGCGCTCATGGTGATAAGAAAAACTCGAGTAGCCTGAAAAGGAGCTGAAATAGACTTGGGAGCGAAGGAAGAGTTGAAAACGACGACTACGAGACCAAGGAACTGAAACACCCTCCTGCGGCTGCCACACAAGAGAGGTAAGGAAAGAGGGCGCAGCTGAACGGTATGCGGGCAAGAGAATCTGTGGTTATGTACTGGGAGTCGAGTCAAATTCCGGGCCGATGGTCGTGCTGATCCAGCGGGATTTGTATGTGATGACCTCGAAAGATTTCAAGCCCTTTACGAAAGGAGGGGTGGGATCAGGCACTTCACCATCAGCTGGACATCTTTCATTACGGGAAGGCAAAAAGAGAACGTTCGCGGGCGTGATCCAACGGGTACTCGCAAGGGAGATGACACCCTACTCACCCTACACTAATCAAAGCTGGTTCTCTTACGTAGAACAATCAAACGAAGCCTAGATGGGTAAGAAGAAAACACCAAATCGAAGATATCCGGAATACCATACATGTAATTAGCCCGCAATGTTACACAAACGCCTTGACATACGAATACATAAAACTGTCGAGTCACCCTCGTGGTCCGACACCAAAAATAAAGCACAACAGATCGATAACAGTGTCCGATAACAATATTTCACCATGCGCTGACGGTCCGCCCAGCGGTCCAGACAGTCGCTGCGATTCCCACTGGACCAAGAACAGCCCATACCCCGATGTCCCACAGCACGCGGCGCGCGAGGCGACGCCGCTGCAGGGAACGTTCCTTGTGCTGTAAGAGCAACTCGGGATCCTGACTGCTGCCTGGCTCCGAAGACGTAATGGCTGGGACATTTGAATGTGTAAACAAGATGGAACGGGGTCTCCGAAGACCGTGGAAGATCGCATGTAGTAAAGCAGGGAAGACATAGCACGTAAGGAGCGACAATGTCATCGCAAGACCAGTTAGACCGATCTTGCGCCCGGGGATGACGGCTGCTAGCAACACCGAAGAAAAGAAAAGAATCCAACGATAGGCACGCTGGCGAACTCGGGGTGCAATCACCCCAGCAAACAACGGAGGAACGGCGAGCAATAATGCAAAGACTTGGATGGTGGGAATAGCGGCCTCGAGTTTCCGAGCCACAGTTTCTCGCAGAGGCGGGCGGAGTGGAACGGTTGGAACGACGGCCGGATCGGCAGGTGCAGCATGTTTAGTGAGTGGCGCAAGGATCAACGGGACAGTGAGAGCGATAGAAATGAAGGCCGAGACCAGTAAAAGCACAGGAAAAGAGGTTATCATGCGCCGAGTGCGAGGCCGTGGTGCGAACGTGGGCTTGGCGGCAAAATTAGTGGCCAGGGCGGTATATAGAGGCAGTGCGAGCAACTGGTTGGCAAAGGCAAACGACAAAATGGCTTAAGAAACTGATCAGCTATGGTCTAGATTCGCCACCAACGTTTAATTAAGCTCACAAATTGTCTCCCATGTGCCTGCTTCTGTACGCGGACGCGTCAATTTAGGAAGACCACGCTTTGTCCCAAAGTGCCCGTTCTTGGATCCATCTTGAGAGTGGAAGTAATGAGCGACACCGACGATGGCGATTACTAATTGAAGAACGATCGACAGGAAATTAGACCACAGAATCTTGCGCTCGCTAAGCGAAGAGGCGGCTACGAGGGGGACCAGTACAGCAGCAAGTATGACCGTTGTTCCAGCTTGGGTTGCATGATTAGTCTCAATGGGGAGGGCAGGTTGTAACAAGTGAGCCGATTCTACATATCTGAATGAGTTTCACAAGAATACTAAAAATGGAAGCGAAGCTTACCATGAAAATACATCGCGCAGAGTAATAGAGCGGTTAAACACACCAAGCCCCTGGTCCCCTTGCGAACGCGTCGCCTCCACTTATCTTTGGGGCTACCCCGCCTTCCAGGATTGCGAATAATTGCTTCGGCAACAATTTCTTCGATCGTCCAGCGCGAGACATATCGACCCAGAAGCACCCATACTTGGCCCGTAAACGCACTTAAGAGTGCCATTCCAACGAGTCCGACAAGGGCTGGAACGGGCCCTGCAAGGTCCACAGCACGAGGTATATATGTCGTACCGAGTTTGAGGCACGGTGATATCAAGAATGGGATGATCAAAAGCGGTCGCAAGGCCGGTGCATTAGAGGGTGTCGAGCTAGGCCGCTCCGTATTAGCTGTATTGGGCGTGACAGGGGACTCTTCATCGTCGGGCCACAATCCCAAGAGCGCATCGCTTTCAAACTCATCATCTGGAACTAGGATTAAACGCTCCTGGGATGAAGTTGAAGTTGGACTGCTTGGTGGTGAACTTGGTGGGGTTGAATATGCACTCTGAGAATGCCTTTGCGACATGACTTGTAGATCAACACAGTGGCAAAAATGTCAACGGCAAGTCAGATATGTTACAAGACAAGTCCCGGTGGGAAAAGCTGCGCCCCAACCAAAGCGGTGGACAAGGCTCGGTTGAGCTTGAAAAAGCGCTTGATCCGCGGAGGGACGCTGACAAAGCTCGGGATGTGCTTGCTCCGGCCCGGTACAAGCTATTGCCGCTGGAGGACGGAGATGGATGGTAGAAACAACCATGATGCCAAAGTATTATAGTTACATGTGCCTTCGTAACGAGGTTTCCCCCCTATCCGACACCTATTACTACTGATTATGTTCTTATATGCGCCTGGACGTGACTGACATGTGCATAGGTTGTCTTGAGTTTCAGACCTTCAGGTCTATTTCATCCGTACGGAGTTGTACCCGGGTTATCGCCATTTGGAAGCCGTTGTGGTTGGTGGGAGCATCGATTAACACTCGGTTAATTCGATGGACACTGCTGGCCGACTGCAATTAGATGGGTCACCTGGATGATCTTCTCGCTCGTCTTGACAGCGCGTGGCTGAAAATACCCCTATGTGCGCTTCATTGGGCGTCCCTGCTCGCCAACATACCCTTACTCGCGTTACTTTCAAAAACCAGTTTCATTGATATTCAAAAATACTACCAGATTCTTGACAAGTAAACAAAGTCGTTGGCAAGTGCTCGCAGAATATTATGCCGAAAGTTCCTTAACTCGGAATTCCCAGTACCTGAGGAGGAAATTTAATCGATTTTAAACGCATACAACCAACTCCAGGTGACTCACCGTTTCCGAGCAATGTCATACTTGGTAGCCAGAGATTTGAAGATCTGTGAAAACAATCAAGCCGTGACATCACCATTAAAACGAAGTGTTCACCTCGATCGCCTTTTCTTTGTCATCCTCTTCCTCAGCAATGTCCCCCAGAAACTCGATCGCCAAAGGTACAGGCAACTCGGCCTGTTCCGACGGTTTAGGGTTATCTAGGTCCACCACATCATCCGCAGTTTCGGCAGCCGTAGACCGAGGGACAAGTGGGTCGACGGGCTCTGTCCGTTCAGCGTAGGGTTCCACGAATAACCTTTGGCTGGAGAATGGTAAGCGCCCATACTCGAGGACACCACGTAGATAATTCCACGCTGAAGGGTTGTTGGGGGCGATAGCGATCTTCTGTTTCGTGAAACTTGGGATATGATAGTCAATGAGGTACCAGCTGTATGCATAAGCGCCGAGACGTACATGAGTTCGCGACGGATGATAGCATCGCGATCCTCTTCGCCTTGTCTAACGCCACTCCCGAAGACAACAAAGTATCGATGGTGCCATGCCGAGTTATTGCGGAAGTCTTCATCCAAGAGCTCTTCAACATAGGCCAGCTCTCCCGCCCATAGTTCAGGAAGGTTGAATTCTGCGAGAAGCCACTGGCGGTAAGCCCAAGTGTGATAATTCTTGGCGTCTTGCTTGAGTGCTGCGCTGATGAACGAAAGCTCGGACAATGGTTTACGCAGTTTAGTGATTAAGAGTCGACGGTGGTGCCATCCTTGGTAATTCTTGATAAACTTCTTTACGACCTCGTCCGACCATTCCAGTTCGTTTTCAAGTGGCAAATTAAGCGCAAGCAAGGTCTCCCAGCGGTACTGCCTGCACCCGACCGGTGTTAGATCATTGCTGGTCCAATGGCGGGGACAGTAGGAAGTCGCATACCAGACAGAATAATGAGCCGGGTTAAGATTTATCAGGTGTTCAGTGAGCTCCAGGCCGCGCTTGGAGCGTTCGCCGGCTTGAATGAGTGCGCGAAAATAGTCCATAGCATCGCGATCTGATAGAATACGCCAAATATGGTAGTATTTCTAAATTGAGCACAGAACTCACACTCGTTGCCATACATGATAGGGCACAGTGGGGTAAACCCGGGTTCATGTTGTGGAATGGGCGTTAGATCAGCCCAATCCTGGCGGGCAGAGTAGGGCAATTTCGCAGAATTCAACACGGATGCAGCCTAAAAACTCGCAGTTTGGTGAGTCCGGTAATACCAAGCGCAAGCGTAGAGAAGTTTACCATGTGGTAGGGTGCGTTGTGAGGGAGTAGCGCTCGTTCGGAGGTGATGGGATGGTCCCTGTGACCCCGGTGACTGATCCCGGAGACTCCCGATACCGTCAGCCCTCACCTCGGCCCTTTCGAATCACCGTACTTTCGAAAAATACATTTATTGTGTCTCTGCAACTGCCACAACTGCGCTTTGGCCCCTGGAGCCGTATCGCATCGCGTACCTTCCTGTTAAGCAGGCTTATCTGAGACTATACAGCATCTGTCGTCATACTGTCGGTCTACGCAACAAGACCGAGTGCTGTGTATCTAATGGCGGACCGATATGGACCAACTAAGGATTCTACCCGTGCCTTACATAGAGGCACAGGTTGCCATGTTTGCCGCCAGCGCAAGGTGGTAAGTTTCAAATTTATAGGAATATTAACCACCACCCACGTTGACTCTCGATCTCTAGAGATGTGATGGCACCAAACCCGCCTGTAACCGATGTGTCAAGTCCCGTGTAGACTGCACATACGATGAAGTAGGCGATCTAATCCGAATTCATTTCGCTTTTCATTGACATTTCTCCCTCGCGCGCAGGAGATCAAAAAAAGCAAAATCACCCTGTTGCGCGATGAAATCAGTGAGCTCAAGAAACGCATTCAGGAGCTCGAAGGTGGCGGCGGCGAGCAAAGGCCATATCCACCGTCGATCTCCCAGCAGTCTCTCTCTCCTGTCGCAGTGCCCTTGTCATCATGGGCTGGGTCTCCCGCACTCTCCGACGCACATTCCATCAATAGCTTTACCAACCATTTCAACACGCTGACGCCAGACCAGAAACCTTTGTTCATGGGCCAAGGCATCCCGCAAATGCCTTTGACTGCAACGTATCAAATGTCTGGTGCCCCCGGATTAGATGGATTCCAGGCTCCAGTGCTTCATGTGAGTGGATTGAAATGGAATAACCACTACCCCATCTAAGCCATTGTAGAATGCTGCAGCATGGGGCGAAACAACACCCTCGCCCAGCGGAGCTCTCATATTCAGTCCCTTGGATCAACCTCTAACTACCCAACAAACACTACACAAGTGAGTTCCCAGCTTACAATTTGGCATCCGTTTCTAACAGCCTACCAGTCTTCAAATCATCATGCCGTCCGTGCGAGCTTTGATCCATCTTCGGCAACGACCCAACTGACCCCACAGAATACAGGTATCGCCTCCAATGCGCATTCGAGATCGACATTGTTAGTTTCCGGGAATCACTCGAAGATCCCGACCCTAACAATCAACCTCACGAGGCTCTGATAAATGCGATTGCCCTCATGGCGTGTTATTATGACCAAACCTTGCGCGAAGCGAATCGGGCGCAGTTCTTTGTCGAGCGTACCCGTCGATCACTTCAACTCAGTTTGACCGGAGTCAGATCGCGCAAAGTTATTCAGCAAATTCAAGCAGGTCATTTACTATGTGTGTGCATATGAATTTGGATCCGGGGTTGCTATACGAGATTAACACGATGAAACAGCATGTTACTTGTACTGGACCGGCAGTCTCCTCGAAGGGCATGCAGCTCTGGCTGGCGCGGTCTCCCTCGGTACGTATAACCCCGCGTATTCCGCCCATCGAACCTCCTCTCACGACACACAACTCAGCTCGACTATGCAATCTCCACAAAATCACGTCCTCGGACTGGCGAAACCGGAGCGATAACATGTTAGAAGAGCCTAGTCCGTATCGACCTCAGCTCAGACCCCTGCCCTCGATATTGGACCACTCCCGAGCACGAAATGCTATTGAACATGGTGAACGGATTCATTGCTTCTGGAATTTGCTGCTTGTCGATACGGGGGGTTCAGTCTCGACTGGGTACCCCTGTCAGTTTACCGCGTCAGACTCGGACCCCGGAACAAAAATAGAGACGGTGTACCCCTTGGCGCTGGATCAATACATATCGGTAAGTAGCCATCCTGCCCGCATCGGCTAGGCGCTGACATTGAACAAGGTATCCGCTCGCGCACTTGAACCGACTAACGCTTACGGAGATATCTTTAACCCCCGCTATGTATCGGCCCAAAACGACACCCCTCTTGTAGCTCGGATCAAGGCTGCTTTGCTCCTTCATCGTGCGGCGCGTCTAGGCACTGTTGGGAAGACCGCCCAACCAGAACGAGACAATGAATTTTCACAACAATGGTACAACCTGTCTCAATGTCTCGAATCGTTTATCAGCACCTTGAGGCCCGTTCCGATGTCAGTCGAGGCGCGTCCAAGAGGGGAAGAAATCACCGAGGAACGACGGGATTTTTTGTACATGTTTATCGCTTGGTCTCTGGCATTATGCGCACGGGTGGTCATGTATAGCATCACACCCGTAGCGTGGCGCGATACGCAGAGGCAAGCCCAAGCCTGGAACGCCGCAGATCATATTGTGCAGTTGATCCAGACATCGAAGCCGTCTGAGGACGAAATGCGAATGTTGGATGTCATGGTTGGGGTGAGTAGTCTGCATGTATGAACGCATAACACCCAATCTGACGTCGATTTCGTTCTTCTAGTTCTCTTGGATGACAGCAGCCAACTTTCTTATCAACATGCGCAACACCTATGAGCAAAAGCTGGAGGGGCCTGATAACTTTAACGCCAGTTATGTGGAGGGATTGCTGGATGTATTGGATCACGCCGCGGTGCAGTTGGCCAGTGCTTGTCGGCCAGTGGGTAAGTGTCAGGGGTGATGGCGGTATCCATTTACTGACGACGACCGCAGTTCGACAGGCACAAGGGACGAGAGAGTTCCGGGCGCGCAGGACGGGCCCATACCAAGCTGCTCCAGTGCAGGCACCGCAAACTTGGACATCGTAATGCACATTTTCTTGGGCCCCCTATTTAATTCTCTGACCGCTGTCGCGGTCTCGATTAGATTGTAATAATTCTAATATTCATTCACCGGAGGGCATCTTGCATGTTTGTACTTTTATTTTATCACCTTGGTTTGCGTTTGAGTTTACGTGATTTATGACGTTTGTCGTGTGATTGGTCTCGAATCTTAATTTCACTGCCAGGCCGGAATCACATGTCGGCGATCACAAAATCGACAATTGTTCAAGCGCCTAGATAACCGATCCCCTATTCTTAAGCTTGCCTATCACCCATTAATTAGTCCCGAGCGGTGTGCTGGCTGAACGAGGCGGGTCATGCGGAAAGGCTAGGCGACGAAGGAAGGGTGGATTTATATGTTATTTCATGCCGGGGCGGGTGGATCGGGTCCTGGGACTTGGACGGCCGAGATAAGGCGGTGACCACGAGGCAGATGCGAGCTGGGCACGTTGCCTTACGATTTGAGAGACTAGGGGTCTGGCTCTCTGCAGAGAGCTCGACTGAAGAGGATCGACATACCCCAGGGGGTGATGGGGGGCGGGAGCCGCAGCGAGGGACGAGGGGGCGTAAGGTGGCGGCTAGTGGTGGCCAGTGGTGGCTTTAGAGCAGTGTATATGCGGCTGACAAGTCGAGCTCTAGCGAGCCACGGGAGGCCAGAATGACAGGGGCGGATATTCCAGAACCGAGTGGCTGGGGTGGTCATCTCGATCTAGTTTCATGTGGAGTGTGGGGAAGAGCCGGACCTATGGTGACCGGAGTCCCGCTCTTAAAGGTGGGGCGTCAGGGCCGCGCTGTTGTTACCCCGTCCACCACATCCATGTCGCTCGCCGTTCGCGGAAAGACAGCGAATTTACCATTTATTCGACGCAAAGACGGCACCCTCGTATATTCGAGCGGGACGTACACCCGGCCGGTCCCTATTCCGGTCCCGGGCTCCAGCTACGCGTCGTCTGGAATCCATAGCGCTCCCACAAAGGAAATGGACATGCGCGATCTCGACAAGGAGGAGGACCTGCTTGATTATGCCGACGGAGGTGTGCATCTGTGTTTATCCCATGCTGGCGTTGTGTGCTCACAACAGTCAGGATATCTCCCTGTCCATATCGGTGATACATTCAAAGAAGGACGATATCTTATTGTGCGGAAACTGGGGTGCGTGGGCTGAAGGGATCCTACACGGCTTGCTGACGGTATGGTGCAGTTGGGGTCACTTTAGCACGGTCTGGCTGGCTAAAGACAGGACGTAAGTACCGTGCCACTGAACAAGAGCGGGGCTGAATAATATGATATGATATAGGAGCAATCGCCATGTTGCCATCAAGGTAGTCAAGTCGGCCAAGACGTAAGTGCTCGCTCATCGTGTGAATGTGTGCCTCACCCCTCGGTCAGCTATACGACTGCTGCCCGTGACGAGGTCGGCATCCTTCGCTTTATCAACTCGGTCTACAAGGATCCCGGCCATGAGAATATTGTCCAGTTCCTCGACACATTCGAGCACAAGGCCGACACCAATGGTGGTCCTTCGCCATTGCACATCTGCATGGTCTTCGAACCCCTCGGTGCCAGCCTCCTCACGCTCATCCGCGCTCATCGCAAAGGGGTGCCCGAGCACCTTGTTCGGCAAATAGCAACCCAGGTATTAGCCGGCCTTGCATTTTTACACGAACGGTGCGGAATTATTCATACCGTAAGCGTAATCGCCACCCCCGCGTCGGTCATGCGCTCACATCGATTGCCGATAGGATCTCAAACCCGAGAATATTATGATTTCCCTGGGCAATAAGCACGACATTGAGGCTATTGTTCAAGCCGAGCTCGCTACGTCCCCCCGTTCATTATCTCGTATGGTCGGCATCCCTCCCGGTTGTGTGCGGGGTGGTGTTGCCACGCCTAGATATGGTGCCGACCTTGCTGGAACAAAGCAGGTTTGGATATTCGGCTCTCAGCCTCTCCCCACTTCGGTCTCATTGCCACGGACACGGTCTGGACAACCGGATGGTCTTGTTCGGAAGATGTCTACGCTTGCCATTTCCGCGATAGCCAAACCCGAACCCGGTTCTGCCTCGACTTCCGCGTCTTCCTCATCTACCTTTGCCGAGGCGCTCAGCACAGCTCCGACTTCATTCATGAGCACCGGCAAAGGAATTACTTTTGGATCTGCCCGAGGCCAAAAGTGTGCGCCTGCCGTGAACAAGGTGTCGCCAGTGACTATTGTTTGCCAGCCTGACGGAAACGGTGCCACAGTGACCGCCTCATCTGAGGCATCGGTCAAGGGCCTACCAGAACGTTCCCCGCTTATGGGGGAAGCGCAAGCAACTGGTATCTCAGACGAGATCGTGGGATTCGCCAAGACTCGCGATGCGATTGCCAAACCTTGTACTCCTCCGTGCAAGGGCCCTTCGCTTCTGTCCCAGACCGCACCCAAGTCGGAAACTCATTTGACCCGGTCCAAGTCTAACATTAGCTCCAAGTCTGACAAGGATTCGATCGAGGTCAAGATTGGTGACCTCGGCAATGCATCCTATTGCTGGAAACACTTTACCGAGAATATCCAGACTAGGCAGTACCGCTGTCCAGAGGTCATCTTGGGTGCTGAATGGGATGCGACCGCGGATGTGTGGAGTGTAGGATGCATAGTGAGTCATTTATATTCTCTGCTCCACTTTTAATTCATAACCGGATGATCTCAGTTCTTCGAATTGTTGACTTCTGACGTGTTATTCGACCCTGCCGAACGCGTTGGTGTATGGTCTCGCGATGATGATCACATCTGCCAGATGATTGAACTCTTGGGACCCATGGACCCCAAGTTCGCGCTATCGGGAGATTACAGCAAGGAGATATTCCGCTCTGATGGTGAGTTTACTTGTCTGATCTTTAATTTTAAGTGTATCTGAAGACCTGCCATGTGTAGGCATTACATTGCGCAACGTGCCCGCCCCCAAGATGAGCCAGTGGTTGCTCCTCGATGTACTTGTTCAAAAGTATCGGTACGAACGAGAACATGCGGAGCGCCTGGCCGAGTTCCTTCTCCCTTTTTTGCGCATGGAGCCGAAGTTACGAATATCAGCGCAGGACGCACAACATCTGGAATGGCTCAAGACATAATCATTTCATTCGTGCCGGTCCACGACGCAACGCTTCAACCCGAATTCAATCCTCGACCTGCTTTTTTTCTTCGGGACCTTCTACTCTATAGACGTTTCTCACTAGTTCTGGGCCCGTGCCCCTGCCCTGCCGCGACTGTTTCAATTTTTCTTTGCCTTGTCCGCATGCTGTATAACTTTTCACATCCACTGTCTCATACCTTGCCTGTGCCATACATACCCTTACCCCACTCGCCTCCAAATATTTCTATCGTTACTCTATGTTTTTTGTTCTGTCTGTTATTAGCATTTGGTTTCTGTCGTAGGATCCTATCCGCTATTACCTCCCCCTTCCCATCCTTTCCACTGGGTTTTGGTGTCTGGTCTCCGTCTGGGTTTCCTCTTTCTGGTTTTTTCGCGATGCGATCTCCCCAACGCTGTACTTCACACTCTAAACGCAATTTCTTTCTTCTTCTTCTTCTAACGAGATCCCTCGGTTTCAAGTTATATTTCAGGACCGAACACACATTGTGCCTGTGCTTCGTCAGAGTTCTAGTGTGCTTCGAGTGAGTACGAGTGGAGCCGGGTATGTATATCGGGTAGGACTTGCGACAATTGGCGCGCATGCTGCGGCCGCTGGAGGCCGGGGCGCATTTAATCGACTTACGTCTTGTCCTATAGACTATTTATGTTACGTGTATGCGCCTTGTCGAGAACTACCCCCAAAACGTGGTTTGTATAGAGTGTGTTTGGTATGGCACCACTCATGACGCTTGTGGACTGGATTGCTGACTATGCGAGCACCCCGACCAAAGCTGGGCGCCCGTGAGCCCCAACCAGACGATGATGAAT
>WSTI01007706.1:12836-24220 GCA_019616915.1 Ceratobasidium sp. 423
CCATAGGGAACAGATCGTGATGGGGATAGGAAACTTTTTTAAACGGCGGGTAACACATGTGGCATATGTTCAAGACCCGGAACAAGATGCAGTAGACATACATGCGCTGAAAAAAGCCCTATACATGACGTAGCGTAAATGCTCGTGACACAGACATGGTATGATAGGAGACAACAAGGGAATGTATAGAGAGCGATGCGATGCGGAGAGATGAATGCAGAATAGAGTGAAAAAGATCCCAAAAGACTATGCCACCAACCCAACTCAAAACTAGACCCATGCAACGGGCAAAACTACAGGCCAGGGGAACAAGCAAGCTACAGATAAGTGACAGCACCGATTGCGACAACATATAATACGAACGGAACCCCCATAGGCTCATAAAGTAGCACAAACAACAAAGCGAGATCTCGGAAAAGGAGGGCCAAAATGGCGGTCAAACTTGAGCATGAACGAGATGGGAGACCGAATGATGTAAAAATGAGGCGCAGAGGGGAGAGTAGCCGTTCCATGGGCACAATGCGGTGTTGCGTTCACTGGAGCTAGGCTCCCCCTGTGAACCATCCGACGCTCCGGAACACGAGTAATTCCCGGGAGAGTTCTGCGCCATCACCCGAGGACCCGGGGCCATTGTTATGGCCGCTGAGCAGTGAGGCAAAAAACCCACTGCGTGTGGGCACGAGGGGAACAGCGGCCTCAAGTCTGAAACCATGTGCGGATACGGTTTTTAGGATGTGAGCAAGGGAGCTCGCGAGATCGTCGGCGTCGGCATCCGTAAACGACGATGATGATGGTGTAAACACTAATAAATACAACGCATATAATCAATTAATTGCTCGATGGCGGGGAGTTATAATCAAAACCGACTTACAGGAACTGAGCCCCTTTTTCTTCAATGGCTGTGGTCGCATCTGGATCTCATAATGACCGGGACCTGCCCAACCATCATAAAGATCCTCCTGGCGAGCTCGGGATGAATCCTTCTCTCCAACTGGCCCCAGTTCCTCACGCCTGCAGGTGTTGCGGGCTACGCGGGCAATAGCGTCCGTAACATCATTAGGAGCATCAATGACACGCAGGGTGGAACTATCCCGGGACACAGCGATCGCGAAGAAGTGGGAAGACGCGTCTGCCGGGGCGGAAGTGAAGATCAATCGACCGGTAGACGGCGGAGAAGTTGTGCACAGGAAGGAGAATCCCTATTATCCAAGCGGTCAGGCTGTAGATAATACCAAAAGATTTGAGGAAGACTTACCTTTCGGGCCATCGTTTCGAAAACGCGACATATGATTCGGGTAGCCCTGAAATCAATGATCAGTCGAGAGCGTAAGTACCACGGGCAAGGTCCTTGACTTACATGACACCTTCGTTTCCGCGAGCGGCCCAAGGTCCTGAACCAGCGTTCCCGCCTCCTCCAAATTCCAGTTCGAAAGAGTTGCGGTCTTCCCGAGAAACCGTAATACCTCGGGACCAGAGGGGGCTGACAGCATTTTGCAAAGCAGTACGGATACTAACGTCGGGTAGGTTGGTGAGCTTGAGTGATCGACTTGAGGGCAAAGACATAAATATATGATCTAAAAAGTGTCAGTGTGGTGTCCAAAACGATCAAGCGGTACATACCAGGCTGAAAGTGAACCGTGGACGGAGCTCGGCGCAACGTCGGTCGCTTTTTACTCTTCATCGCTGACTTGGCCGAGTAATCAGAACCATTGTGACTGGACGGTGCCTTGGGGGTCAACGAAGGTGGTTGCGGCAGCTTGTTAAAAGATTGGCCGAAGAGACCTGCGAGGGGTTGGCGGGAGCTAGGTCCGAGCGTATCGTTGCGGCGAAGTACACCATACGAGGGCCGACGCTGCACTTGACCCGCAGTCTTGCCAAAGCAGCCTGCCTGTGAGTAGTAATCCGAAGGAATATGCTGAAGGGCCGGGCGAGGAGTCCCAACACTCGAGCTAGAGCTTTTGTGGCGCCGGCGAGGCACAGGCGGTACCTCCGGAGGTGGGATCGGCATAATCTCGTGCGCAAGCAAAGGCCGGGAAGAGTGAGAGGTAGTCCGAGTGCGTATCTTGCTGCGTGAACCCCTCGAGGTCAGAGATTTAGAGTAAGAAAGCGGTGTTGACGTCTGTGAGTAAGGTGGAGCTGCGACCTCGTAACGTGCATTCCCAACAGCAGAACCGGTGACAGAGCCATTGTGAGAGCTGCGGTTCATCTTGGGTCGAGAGTGCGCGTGTGGCGACATGGTAGTTGCTGGCGAGCGTGGGTCTAACTGGAGCTGGGTTGGCAAGTGTGACAGAACAGTGCGACTATGTACACGGACGACTGAAAAGCGTCGGACAAATGAGAAAGTCTTTTAGGAAATGTGTGTGGGCTGGCTGGGAACAGTCAGGTTGGTGATGACGTGATAGTCGTTGAGATATTCGTATGGGGGTCGTGTGGTCGTGATGCTCAGTGGGGACTGGCGGGGACGCTTCAGAAAGAGCCGACGCAGAGGCTTTTTAGATTGGCTGCTCGTGCCTCGAGGCGCGCCCCATAGACACAATTGACAGATGAAAAACAAGGAGCTGGAATCTCGCTTTTGGGTGTCCCGATTTGCGCAAATGCAATGCGTTCTTTCCAAGTTCTTTCCAAGCGCACGAACGTGTCGCTCGCAAATACTAGACCATTCCTGCTATTTTCAGACCCTACAACGTGTTTTCCGAATACAAATCCACGGTCTGCTAGGGACTGGGTAACAAAACCCGCTTCTTCTCACGTCATCTTTACCTCCATGGGCCGCTGATCCTTCTGGACATGCAACACAGAGCGAAACGGAAGGCGGGATGCCGCGGGCGCGCAGTTTCTCGGCCTTCTTTCTGACCTGAATTCCCCCACAAGTTCCACCCAGGCCTTTAAGGTAACCCGATATTTGCATGTTGCCTGGCCGCGCCCTTGGATTGTTATACAATGCTCCTCTGATCACTCGAGCCATGTCGTCTCTGTTGGCTTTGGTAGGTTCTTTTCTTTGATTGATCGCCCGGAGTAATGTGTTATTAAATCTTATCGTTCTAGAATCGGTTACTGGCTCTACGTCACGGCCGACACGGACCCTCGTCCTGAGTCCCCCACACTGTCTAGACACTCGAGTTGGTGGTCGCACAGCCTACAAGGGGCTGTGGTCGAATGCTTCCCCCTTTTCCCGTGGCTTCAACGGTCGTAGCTCAGGCCCAACGGCCAACCTTTAGCGGTCATGCCGATGACTGGGGTATGCACGGGACTCGATACCTTTTGCTTGTTCATCAACAACGATGAATTATACCTCGGACGGGCTATTTCAAATAATTTCGGGGGTTGTTTATCCCGGCACATCCTATATATGGAACCTCACCTAAAACCAGATTTATGATTAATGAAACGAACTAAATATGCAACCATATCTATGGAACCAAAAGTAGTAGCCTGTATGCTTGACGGCTCAGTCGGTCCATGGGCTCACCTGATTTATCCAACGTTCGCACAATACTCAAAACAGTCAACGAATACACCTCTATGGCTACGAGCCGATTGTCGGAACATCCACCGCCATATATGCTCATTGTGGGGCGCGCATAGAAACTTGTGGAATGTACGAAATTCATGCAGTATGACTTCAACTATGTCTAGACTCCCCGATCCCCAGCTCTAATGAGACTTCAACGCCTAACTTTGCCCTTACATTCCCCTTACAACGTGAGATATATCTTGGGGTAAATGCGGGGTGATGTCGAATCGCTCACTCGTATGGAGTCGCCTCGTTATCTGCTCTGGTTCGTCATTGGTTCATCATTGTTCATCTCGCGAAAATTTACTTCCCTCTGGATCCTGGAGATTCCAAGCGTCGAAATGCGGGGGCCATGACGCAAGGCGCGACAATCATACAATAGGATGTGCTGAAATCGTTTCTGGTGATCCCCCTGTGGCAAGCAAGGATCGAGGCAAAGCAATGCGCATGCGTACCCGCTTGGCCGAAATGAGTAATCCCCATCGCTTGATCTGATACATTCTTCCCCAGTTTACCTGAAATGCAAAACACCTGCCCGATGAGTATTCTCGGCGTCCTGGGCGTGGGTAGAGTTGATTGTATGCATACAATCTTCAGCTCCTTTAGTAGATCCAGATCTAACTCTACTTCTTTGGTGTGCGGGGTGTCTAGGTTTACTTATATTCGCCCCTATAGCTTATCGGATGCATTTTGCGGGGATGACTTATACTGGGTAGCGAATCTCTCATCAAAGCTACAGTATGCGCAAGAATCGGCCTCGGACATCGGCTAAATATACCTATACACGATGAGCAGCCTGCATTGGAACGTGTATCACAATGAATGCCGATATGTCTAACATTCTCACTATGTTGCAAGCGTGTTTAAAAAGGAAATGGTTACTACTAACCCACTTAGAGGCTAGATATAGGGTAAACGGCGGTTCACGAATTTGGGAGAACCATGGGCCGTCCATTGTCCTCGATGATCTAACAAACTTGATCTTTAGAGTCGGACCAAAATCAGAGCCGAAAATGTAGACATTCCTACGCCCCGTACATTCGCCCCTGTTTGAGTGGGTTCATATTGAATATTTTCGCACAAGACCGAATGGGGCCCCGCAACATGCCCAGGCCGTCGTACGCATGTATGGGGGATTTTCATTTCGGTTTTGCCCTCAATTACAATTTCAATATTTACCCCCACCCACTCGCCAGGAAACGATTTGAATTTCAATATGCCTCCGACTCTGAGGTATGATTAAGCGGGACACTCAGCTTTCTAGTAGCAGGACTTTTGTGTTGTATGTATATTGTTCTTGAAAACTGCGCATTAACGCCCATCACCAGCGGAAGCTCCGAAGGATTCTGTTCCCGTAGATCTATTAAGCAATATCTGGCTACTCATTAAGTTATCAGAGCAAGGATCAAATAGAGCCATATATGCATCCCACTTATATTCCGCACATGCCACACCATACAACACCAAGCTCCCGATCTTAATGGTTTGTTTGCCACTGTTGGCAGACCATTTGATGACATCGTCCGACCTGGGGTTTACCCGTCAGGTGCTGGTCTCGTGGCAACTCCGCCCCCATCCTCCACCCAATCCCATAAAGTATAGCGTTCATATTCTATATGAACAATAATACACAACCCGAGCGAGAACGTGCCCAAGAAGAGGTGCGCGACCAGTCTGCGGCCGGGAGTCGGAAACAAGCTCGCCCAAAATCTGGGGGCGAGAGCCATTATCCATCGTCTGGTGCATCATCCAACCCCAATCTTTCGACCGACTCAATTGCATATCACCCGCCAAATCTCAGTGAGCTGAGCGCAATGGTCCGGTCACCAACCCGGGGCTTCTATAGCGGTACATCGTTGTTGTATTCAACCAGTGGGTTTGACATGCTCAGCGTCATCGCTCGAGTTGGTGGGCCTACCAAATCGCTTTATACATAATCATTCAAAGTGATGTTTTATATATTTATAGTCACGCGGCCGAACCCGGTGGTGAATCTCGGCCCTGTGGGTGAGATGGGAACCCCGTTGTAGATGTTCTAAACTAACTCGGATACGCAGACCACTCGTGTTCGTTTGTAGTTGTCGACCCGCACACCCCGGATAATGAGATTGTCTATTGCAGGTATGCGTTTTCCTCGACTGGCGAAAGACAAAGTAACCTATGCGACCTAGCCCCACTTTTTGCCAGTTGACTCGGTACCCCCCAGAGGCTATACTTAACAAGAATTGCCGGTTCTTACAATCACCTGATGGTATTTATTTATTGTTTTATCGGCGCGGGGATATACTCAGTGCGCGCTAGGTATCATCAAACCTGGTAGTACAAGGATACACACAGACCATCAGGTACGGGTCTGAGAGCGAGCCTCATGTCTCTAACACTTATATCGGTCACAAGGCTGTTATGCATTTCAAGAATGCGATAATCAACCATCAGGAATGTGAGTACCTCCATCTTTAACCTAATTCCGCTGATGGTTTGGTGTGCAACAAAGGCCAAGTGACACTCATCAATTATAAGAATGTAAGCATCCTAAACACTGTTCTATGCGCAGGTCATTAATCGCTTATAGGGTGGCGAACCGTTCCTCAACCTTGTGACGATCGTGCCGATCACATGGGATAGTGACCAAATACGATACCACGTTGGCTTTCAAGCAGATTTGGTCGAGGCGCCTCGGCAGCTAATGGAGAACGTGCGCATAGGAAGGTATGTATTAGTAGTCTGGTTATAGTTCTTTTGGTAAGATTAGCAAATAACGCCCTGCCCAAAGATACAGCGTCAATACTGGTCCTGTGAGATGGCCCCAGTAGTGAGCGACACTGAAACTCATAAGAGGCTTTCTTGTACCTATTGTGTAGCTCTTTGAAGCATACAAATGTTGAATATTGAATGCATATATCTAGAGAACTAGTGAATAGTCGAGGTCCCGATGTTTTTCGCGTCACTGGAGAATGGAGTCTGGGCTTTGGAATGGGAAAATCTAGGTTGATTGGTCTAGGGTGCCTAGCGGATCCCACCCGGTTGCGTTGGTGAACTAATGAGAAGCAGTGGGCAATGAAAACATGGAAGACACGGTTTTAAGTTCTCGTTTGATCCCGGCTAATTGCCCTTGGATCACAGCCTAAGTGCATATTGTTAGTAATAACATTAGCAAAGGCGATAAAAGCTTGTACCAGATCAGTGACATTTGCATTACGTCGAAAGTCGTGTTTGAACCACTCCAGTGTCTCGCGTCGTGCATCTACATCGGGTATTCCTGTAATTAAGCAATGTTTCAGCCAACCGCCCACGCACTCATACATTATGAGATCTCACTGCGACAACTCCGTATCACCTGCCGATAGACTGAGAGTACTTCTGCCTTGAGGAGAAAATGTCGCAAGGTCAAACCACCAGATGGTAGTGTCTGTTTCATCAATAGATTAAGGATGCTGTTCAGCTTGATTACCATCCATGTTATATTTTCGATCAAGGAGTTGCTATGAATACGTACAATGTCGTCGTGCCGGGAACGGCTGGTAGCCACCTTTGAATGCGAGGCGGTTCACGTGCCGGGGGAGGGACTTAAGCGCCGAGGCACAATTGCTCATCCATCTATACATCCACTTCTGTCCCGCTCCTGCTATACGACCTCGCCACCACAGTCTTCTGTAATCAACTTTTACACTCTAGTACTCAATGGGTAAGAGAGTATACCATTTCTGCTACGTGCTGAAACCAACTCTGGGTATAGCCGACGATGCTAAATCAAGCTTGTATCAAAGTATCAAACTCGACACCCGATAGTATTTTATATAATTAACTAGTTTGTTTGACACAGCGCAACCGTCGGGAGGTGTGCCAAAAGAGCCCTCCCCCGACCAAGACAAAAAATCTAACACACGTCCCTTCATTCGCTACACGCGCGCCCACCTCTTGTACCTCAGCAAATCACCCCTCGTGACCGTACCGAATGGAATGCCTCACTTCAAGGACTGGTTTGGGTAATTCCTGGATTATCCCGAAAAAATCTTCAACTTACATAGAGTGTGTTGTAGGGAGTGGGGTGACCCTTCCGCTGCGGCGACCAAAAAGGAGCCCATGTCAGAGGCGCTTGGGCAATTATCCCGGGACCGCGCAAGGTGAGTGCATCGGATAGTGCTCGTTTTCAAATCTAATGCGTGTAACTTTTTAGATTCAGACGGGATACCGAGGATGGAGAAGGGACTCGTGGTAAAGTCTAATGATCGTAAAAGTATTCAACCTTTACTCATCATTCAATCAGAAACTCTATCCTCCGGTCGCCCAACGTTCAAGAATGCGCTTTCCTTTTCTCAGCAGGCATCAGGATCAGCCATGGGCAGTATGGGTAGCTTTCGTCACCCGTCTTCACGGCTCGAGTCAGACGCCAAGCGGGAGGAAAGGGAGCGCGAGCGCGAGCGTGAAGGTCGACGTGAGACTGAGAATCTACGTAATGTAAGGGGTTAAGCTTCATTTCTTGAGCAAAAAACTCATTTGTGTTAATATTCCACTCAGTTAAGCCAACAGTTCGACCGCGAACGTCGTGACCGGGAAGCCGCCCCGCATCTCCCTCGCATCGTATCGGGCGCTTCCAGTACGAACGGTCGGGATCACAAGTCACGGGACTCGGCGCGCGATCCACGAGATAACGCGAAGGACCTACCTCGAGAAGCACGTCGAGGTAGAGGGGACGATACTGACTGGCGGAGAGTACGCGAGGACGACCGGCAACGTAGTCGCAGTCGCCCAAGGGGTAAAGGTAAGCCATAACTTTAAAATATATTCGCAGCCAGACTCCTGACGCATTTCCTCCAGTAAGTGAACGCGAACCTGTAAGCGGGTCCAAGCGCGAGAGGGATGGCTGGGCCGCATCTCCTGAAGAACGTCGAGGACCCACGGGCCGGAGGCGAAATGCTGGAGGCGATGATCGTCTGGAGGGGAAAACGAAGGACGACAGGACAGCCCCCAAGAATGACCGCGACAAGTCACTTCAAGAAGAAGAACCCGCCTGGATGGGCGATTATGTCCCGGAGGCCGGGAGCAGGGGGATCCTTGGATCGACCAGGGGAGAAGATAGTATTCAGGCATGGAAACGAGAGCTGAAAGAAAAGGAGCGGGCGGCACAGGGCATAGAGGCAGACTCACTCGACGATGAAGGCTTAGAGGGGCTTGATGATGACGTTGCTCGCATGAAACTCATGGAAGAGCAGGCCAAGCAGAACGTACCCAGCCAACCAGAGGACGACGGTTTGGACGAAATCCAAAGGTTCAAGAAGATGATGCAAGAATCCGAAAGGCAACGCCGTGAAGACGCGGAACGGAAGGCACTGGAGCTCGCGGGAAAGTCTGAGCCCAAGCCTGCAACGGAGCAAAGCCAACCAACCAATGACACGGCAGACACGTCAACGGCGCCTTTACCATCCTCAGGTCCGCCTGGCCTCACCAAGTCTACGACTGAGGTTGATTCGGTGTCAACACCACCCGTACCTGAAGTACCTGACACCAATGGACGTATCGGTGGAATTTCCCTCGGTTCGTCCAACTGGCCCGTTTCTACTTCTACGACCCCTTCTACGACCGCAGCCACGCTATCAACGCCTGCGTGGACTCAGCCAGGATCTAGCACTACTGATTCAGCATCAAATCCTCGCCTTTCTCCCGTCCAAGCTCGTCGTTTCACACAAGACGGTACACCTACAGATGGCGCGGCAGTCGGCACTCGTAGCACTAGTCGATTCGCGAATTTCTTTGGCGACAAACATCGCGAACCGTCTGCCCCTCAATTTAGCAACACCACACCGCCGGCCCCTTCTCATCCCCCATTCATGCAAGGAGGTAATGAACCACAATTGTTGGAAACGCTGCTCGCAAGGCTCGCCGAATCCCAGGTATATTCACACCCATTTCTTACTTGATCATGACTAATTCATTTATACAAGGGTCGACCACAGACGCAGCCTCTCCAAGCCCAGGATCGAGCGTTTGCACAGAGGACCCCAGCCATGCCACCCCAGCCACAATACGGCAACGCTGGCCCTCAGAACATGTCAAATATGCAACATACCCAGCCTCCATTCATTCAACATCAGCGCGCCCAGCTATCCGTACACCAGCAGCAGCAGCAACTCTTATCAAGTTTAAACGCCGGTGCGCTATCTAACACCGCCGTCGGGATTCACAGCCTGGGGCAGAACGGTCCATCTAGCCACATGCAGGGAATGAATTCAGGCCTACTCAATCCCAGTCTTAACCTTGATATCGACGGTCGTTTTGTGAGCGACAACCTTGTGCCAGGCCTTCGTCCCCGGAATGGTTCCGTCGCATTCGATGATGATTTCCAAGTCAACCCAACCGCCGCCGCCGGCATGAGCCGAGGGGCGATGCAACAACATCGACCACAACAATCCTTCGATGCGCTGCATCGACAACAACAGCAAGCGATGTACAATATGGGTGGAAATCGCACGCCGTCCGGAGGCTTCCGCAATGGGCCGTCGCCTATTGGTGGACACAACCCTAATCCCATGCAACGTGCACCTGATCTACCGCAGTACATTGGCGGAATATCTAATCCTCTCGGTGGGGGTCCTGGTGGCGCAGGAGGCAATACGAATGGACTACAGCAGCAATACGGCAACCGACTTGGTGCTATGGGAAATTTAGGTAATATGCTAGGGACAGGAGGGCAGGTCAACCAACCCCGGTTTGACGAACGACAGCGCATACAACCAGGCCAGGCAATTCATCACCAATCGGGGCAGTCTCTTAGCCTTCCACTCGACTTTGGCCTCCTCCAGCAGCAGCAACCATCCCAACGACAAATGCCCCGCGGCGGTATGCCCGGAGTTGGCGCTTACCCGATGCAACAGAGCCAGGCTCAAATGGGCCCGCGCAATGCTTCTGGCTTGCATGGAGGCATGGGTGCACAACAATACCCAGGTCATATGCACAACGACTTCGTGGTTCAGCCGAACCAAACGACCAACGCGAATGACATCATGGCAATGTTCCTTGCGAACCAAAGCAACGCGGGGATGGGAGGCGCATGACATCCATGACGCTCGTCGAATATTTTTACGTAGCTCAGCACTCAGCTGTTGTATCTTCCGTGTTGTCTATTACTGTGTTTCTCCGTAATGTTTCCTTTCTGTTCAGGTAGGATACAAGTTGAACTCTAGTTTCGCTTTCTGTTGTAGTTCTCCAATGATGTTTTCTACCCGCATACATATATGGATTGATATTCAACCAAATGCGGGATCAAATTTAGCGCATTGCATCGTGTGCCTCGTTCGATCGTGCGCCCCTTCTCATCATTCCTATCAGTTTCCTATCACATATGCTGTTAGCCTGTCACTTTTTCCCACAGAATGTCAAGATGGCTGCAACGAGTCGATTGGCATGGTCGATGAAGGAGGCTGATGTATATGCCTGGACTGGTCTATGCGGCGAAAGGCCTCGGGATGTGGCTGAAATACTACGCCATATGGGCGATCAGAACGCAACGCATGCCGCGTACGAACCTTTTGCCAATCCGAGCGAAGACAAATGTGAACCGCAACCGCACCACGGTCACCATCAAGCAGCCAATGAAGTGTAATTGCGATTCCCCTGTCCAGTGCGTTCTAGCGGTTAGAGACTCGCCGGACCGGTATGTGTATGCAAGGGTTGGAGTTTTTGAATAGGAAATATGATCTCGCGTTAAGTTGTTTTTAAGAATCTAGCAGCACGGAAGGCGTGAGACCCGGGCGACTGAGGCTAGGCCTCCCACACCCGCGTTGCAACAAATGTATCGAATTCGGACTAGACATAAACTGACGCGATGATTCCCGCGAGTGATGATAGGTCGGAAGTGGTTGGTTTGGAGGTC
>WSTI01007707.1:0-21566 GCA_019616915.1 Ceratobasidium sp. 423
CGAATGTCTTGGGTCGCTCAACGATGGCGTAATGTGGCACTTTCGACCCCGGAACTATGGAATATTATTCCCCTGACCGGCATCAAGCGAGTTAGGGCCTACGTCGATCGGAGCGGCTCGATGCTGCTCGACATAGAAGCAGATCTGCGAACATACCGCATAAACACTTTCGAGATTGGGCAGTGTATGGAGGTACTTGAGCCACATCGTCAGCGCTGGCATAATGTCAAAGTTTTGCTAGAGGACCACGACCAGGCCCAACCGATCCTCCGACAGCTGGAGGGTATATGCTCCGATATCCACCAAAAGGCGTCTCCCAGCTGTCTCAATAGCATATACTTTGGGGTCGCTCGCGGATATGATTCGATTTCAAGCCACCATAAATCGAGTTTGAACGTACTCGCGGTCCCAAGTCTAACAGTCATAGAACTATTAGCGGTTGATCTCTTCTGTACGCTCAACCGTGGCATCGGCACCTTCGCAAGTCTTGTGCGACTTTCCCTAGGAAACACCGAACACATGCAATTGGATGCCGACTTTTTCGATACGCTATATGCTATGCCTAATCTAACTGAACTCGTCTTGGACCAATGCAGTTTTATAGTCCCCAACATTATTAGCGAGCCGACTCCAATACCCCTGGAGAGACTTACGTTACTGCAACTCTCGCTCATTCCCGACGAAGTCGTGAACCTGATACTAGCCAGGTTATTCGCACCCAATCTACGCCACTTTGAGCTGATAGCGCACGAGATGGACGGACCGTCGCAAATCCTAAACTGGGAAATGATCAGGGCCAAATACACTGGGCTGGTGGTGCTCAAACTCGGCGCTATTACATCATATGCAACTCACCCTTTGCAACAGTGGCTACTAGATCTATCCCAACTTGCGATTCTCACAGTGCATTTCCAGGAGCGCCTGTCCCCGAGGAACGCTCAACGGAGCTCCGAAAAAGTTCTGAAAAGCTTGGCTGATACCCGGAACCAGTGTTGCACCAAGCTACACACGATTGAGATAGGCATTCTAGGGTCGGGAGGTGTTGCGACATTGAAAGGGGTGTTGCAGTCGCGACCCCTGCTGAGGTCGGGGAAGGTGACTATTGTTTTGGGCTCCGATTTGAGGGGAGGCGAGAGTCAAAATAAAGATATTGCCTGGATGCAATCGCATTCGAAGAGGTTCAAAGTCCGAGGTGGGACTGACGGAGAAGATGAATCAGCTAGTGAGGAGAGCGATTATGAATGAGCGCTAAAACCTGTAGTGGTGGGTGCTTTTCCCAGTTTAGAATTTAATATCGAGTACGTGCCCCTGACCTTTATACTTTTCTAATGTCCCACCCCACAGGTCGTCATTTCAGCGGGTCCGAGGTGGGTGGGTTCTTATGATACGCAAGAACGGGTTTAGGGTGGTATGATGGACATTACACATATAATATGTACAATATATGTTCAAAGCTTGTGATCCTCGAAAAAATGCTGCGAAGGAGATGAGTCGGGGTATAGGATGTCAAACAAAGCGTGGCGTACCTTGAGATGACGCAACTGCCACGCACAGGTCACTAGCAGGACAGCGATCTGCACAATAATATACCAAACAGCACGAGTGTTAGTGGCCTCACTCAGATCTCTGAAGCCTGCCTCGCGCTCTCGCTGGTACTGTTGCTCGCGTCGAATCTCCGCAAGCTTATGGTTAAGCTCGCGTATTTTGTCCGCCATTTCCGTTACATGGTCTCGGTCGTGTTCCACGTTTGGTTTCGCGGCCCCAACGTTGATGTCGAGATACATCCGGATGTGTGTACTCGAGAACCAACCAGAGGTATAATTAGTGGAAAGACAAATCGAGTGGTCGCCAGATTCATGGGATGTGAAAGTGAACCGTCCCTCTGAAGGTCCACGAGTACGCGTTACGCGGTGGCCGCTATGCACTTCCTGATGAGTGAACGAGTCAACCACAAACTGTGGCCCTAAGCCGATTTCACTCACCTCGATATCGACCTGTATGCCTAACGAATCATGCGCCGCGTATTTATTTTCTTTTTCGTCCCATTCAAGTGCTCGGTAATGACCTGGGTAGCGCTTGTTAGATATGGTCAATTTTGATCAAGAAAACGTGTACCCTCGACTATCGTATCAGTGGGTAATTCTTCTATAAAACACCGCTTTTCGTTCGAGTCAAGGTAGAAATGCAGTGCGTTGACAGAGGTAGCAAGAGCAAATCCAAGCAAAATTAGCGAGCTAATGGGTCGGTAAAGCATCGTGGTCGTTAGGTTTAGTATTCTGGAATTTGCAATTGCACACAAGTCGATGATTCCGGTGATGATAATATACAAAGACAGTTGTAAACGAGCATGATCATAATTAACAAAGAGGGGAGAGCAGCGATAACTAGAGAAAAAACGTTCTCCTCGTTGTTTCTAGTTCGGGCTAGAACACAAAGCCACGAGGTTAGACTCATCCTAGATTACTATAACCGAAGCAATTACCTTCCAGACCCATTCAAAATCGTTGGAGACATTGGGTGCTCGCCCTGATTTTTCGTTGGAAGAAGTCACTCCCTGTCCATCCGAGCCATTGTTTTCTTGCTCTCCATTCGTAGGAACCTCATCGTCGCTCGCAAATTCTAGCGCTGGCGGCGGCTTAGAGGGGTTCTCAACCACTGGTAAACCCTTCTTCAATGAACGGAGCTTGAGCGTAAACCGAGGCCCTATTTCTTGCAGTGCTGCTTTTTCGGATGATCGAAAGGCGTATCTATTTCCGGTCGATGAATGTCATTCATGCAATATATATGATAGGTACTCACCGGTGCCTGCGGAAAAACAAGAAGTCCCGCTGATTATGAAGAGTAACGACTTGTCGTCCTTCAAATTCGGGTATTACTGGGAAAAGTGTTTGAAACAATCGTCCAATAGTAATTCCAAGGCGAGTGACGAATCCGTTGAGCACAAGCTCTGGGTAATGAGGCGAAGGCCGGGCATGGCCAGAAATTTGAGCAGTTGTCTGAATCGAGGTGAGCCGGAAGTAAGCTGTAGGACCTTCTGGCAAATGTACCACCGTCATTGCATCTACATACGCAAATTCAGGTGGTTCCAAAATGCGCATAACATGAACTTACTGGGTTTTTTGGTATCTTCGTTTACCACTATCATAGTACCATACCCCCGATTCGCGGCCCAACCGGCGATGCGACCCATCTCAAACCCATGTCCTCTCTTTCTTCGAATAAATTCAGCCCCTGGGAACACGCTGACTAGCTCTTCGCAAAATTGGAAGCTAGCCTTGGTAGCTCTTTGAGATGTCGTTATAAGGATTTTAGGAGCTTTCGTCGGGTCGAAATTGGCGGCAGTAGAATCGAAATGCTCGGCAAATTCGTCGTTCGCAATGTCTTCTGTATTTTCAGCGTCTATCTGTCCTGGTGCCGGGTGCTTCGATTCCGTATTCCCATCGTCGGCTTCATCGACATCATCTTTCGATTGGGTAGGGGTGGTGTCAACAGGAATGATGGTCGCATTAAACTCTCGGGTATTATCTAGTGTTCTCGGCACATTCTCCAAGACACGTTTCTGAGTTTAAAATATGAACGAATTTTGGTTAACTTGGTGTAGTCAATGCGTACCTTCTTCAATGAAGGATCCTTCCTCTCGGCCTCCTTAAGTGCTAATCTTCGTTTAAGCTTCTCCTGAGCCTTGGATTTTTTCGAAGAACGGTGCACATCCTCTCTTTTTACCTTGTTTTTTATATTTGAGGGTTCGAATCGAGTGGGTGGCATTGTGGATCGGATGTACAGGTCGTGGAGAGTTGGTATTTGCAACAAAATTTGGTTGCGAATAATTTCCCTTAGCGCGGAGAGGACAAACACCAAATCACATAAGTGCCGAACCACGAGTGCGGCGCCTATGGCGAGGCAAAATATCACCCTCTTAACCAGCCCCACAGCAGTCGTTCATTCATCCGTGCCGCACTTGTAAGTCTCAGTTAAAAGTTTGTTAATTATTTCATTCTAGTCGGCACACGATACTGCTCATTCGAAAAGAGCCCTTTCGGCATCAGACACGGTCATAAGACGGACGGCGTGGTAGCTCACCTCATGCATGCTCGCGTTTTGATTCACGATTCTAGGCTCATATGCAACCATGGCCGTCAACCGTTTTGCTGTTGGGGGGGACACCAGATTACTCAACGCGTAATCTCGATAGTCCCCCCTCCTTTTCTGACTTGACTGTACGAGAACAACCTTGTTGTGGATGCTACATTGGCCAGCTGGCAAATAGCTGCGACTACCGATGGAACCAACCAAATGCACTGCTTCGAGTCTTAATACTTGGCCGTTCTAACGCTGTCAATGCGCTAACTTTCTTGTCATTTTTGAATCTTTTTCTTGCTGAAACATTTCCGTGAGGATTTGCCGCCCCGCTCTTTGGTTGGTCTCTCTTGCCATCCCACCAGCACGGTCCATCAGCGCTCTTCGATCTATGGGTGCTGCCTAGTTACCCACTTGTGTTACAGGAACCCCATAACTCCCCGTCATTTACATATCTTTCACATAATTGCGGCTTTGGAGCCAAGTGCACATCCCTGTGCGGCCACCATGTGCATAGCGGGAGCCTCAATAGCAGCTTATCAAACCTATCCTAATCCATCCGACTCTCGGCATTGATTCATGAACCGAGGAAAGCTGATCAATCCCTATGCTGGGTGCCAATGTTATGGTCATTTATGCTATTGGGTCGGACTAATGGTGAGCCGTGGTATCAATGAGTCGTACAAGCCCATTTCGCTCTATGATTAGAATTAGGACTGAGTTGGGGTACACCATCATTATTCCATTGTCAATTGAAAGACTTACCTTCGTTGACCTTTGAGTGTTCCTTGAGTTTACGGCTATTCGCGAAAGCCTATCATCAAGCTATTGTCACTGGCTATGTTACGGATTTAGCGTAGGCACGTTTATCTCGCTACACGCGATAGTGGGCGCAAACACGATAAATTGGATTCTAATGCGCTGGTGGAAATCCTACCTTCAATTTTGATATACAGTAATCGTGCTTTTCTGGTTTGTTTGTATGCATGAAGGTGTGGTATCAAAGCAGTCATTTTACTCCTGTCGCTACGTGCTTCCGACATGTGGTGAGTGTTGCACGCTTGTTCTCCCGGGCGTCTTTGAGCTCGGTGCCCTGTGACAATTAGCCAGAACCACATGTTCACTGCCCATAGCACCCCGAAACCGTGAGATGCCTGGGGACGAAATGGACGAAATAGGATGGAAGTGGTAAACTTTATTAAGGCGTAATACGGAAGTCAATCCATTTACTAATCAGATTAATACAGGCAAGAACGATCCTATTCATGCTATTGAGCGTGCAAAACTGAAACTATCACCCACTACACCGATCCTCTATCTCCTTTTCTTCCTGCTCTAGCCTTGAAATTGCCGCTCCTAAGACCCGTCTTCGTCTTTCCTCGTGACTCTCGCTCGCCGGTGCAGAGTCCGTCCCACCCCCTAGCACAAATGCCTGTACGGCTGCTTCCCTCTCAATGTTAGCTGATCGATCATCATGGGGCATGCTGCCAGATAATGTGTGCGACCCAGCCCTGACAGATTGCTCGTACTAGGTAAAACGTAAGTTGGGGCCTCATTTCTCGCGATAATAACATAGGCTGTCCGTACCTCTGCAACCTCGCGATTCAAACGGGAGTTCAATGTTTTGAACTAACAATGTCTTAGTATCACACCCATTCCGATTGATTGGGTGACTCACGTCATCTCCGTGCCCCCCGTATACGTTATGCGTCAATTCATGACACAGCACACGTCGGATTTCAGCATACGTACGAAATCCATCATATGCATCGGTACGGATTCGAAGCAATATGGACTGCCCGGCATTTACATTCAACCCGAGAAGGTGAGGATGCTCGTGAGGCGCCAGTTCTGTCAAAAGTCCGACCGCAAATTTATGGGAGCGCATAACATGCAATATTGCTGGATCCGTCGACAACTTGGACAATAGATTACGAGCCGAGATAGGATTTGGAAGGTTAGAGTGTGGCTCGATTCGATGGAAACGAAATTGGGTATCTCCTGCAGCCGGGCTCATTGTACTCCGGGCCTATCAATGACGTCAAACTTTACTAAAAAGAACCCACCTAGACCAACAATCTGCTCACCTTAGTGGGTCCGCGGCTCTCTCGGGCCCTTAAAATATCAGCTCGCCGTGCGGCTTCTGCCTCGACCTTGTGCATCAATTCGATCGCCTTCTCCGGAGTACCAATAAGTGTGACTTTTGAGCCACTTTTCAATCCCGAACCGTCAAGCTTGATCGCGCCACGTTTCATCCCTTTCCAGAGTAACTTTTGCTTATCAACTGGTACGGATGTCATCTCGTAGAGCGTTTGTTGTACTCGGTCAAACGTGTCATCCAAAGATGCCGTAATGTCAAATGTGGAGCCTCCATGGGTTACGTGCAGCAAGATGCTTTTATCACCCTGAACTGAGTCGTTTGTGGCGGCATTGCTTGAGGTGTTGTCTTGCTCCATGACACGAATCCTCGGTGTTTTAGTAGCAAGAATACAGAACTAAGCGCAAAGAACCAAGAGCAAAGAGCAAAGCGGGAACGGGTGACCAAGATTCAAGAGTTCGGGCTTAAAGAGGCCACAGAGTTGAGTGGCTTGGGAATGGCATAGCGGCTAAACGTCGTCCCCTTAGTCATGGGCTGACGCATCCAATCTAGAAGATGCTGGAACAATATGGGTCGAGTTCGGTATCGCCCGTCAACGAGATTAAAGGTTAGAAGCGATTTTATGGTACAGAAATTTATATAGATTCAAAAGAGGACAGGATCCGAGAGCATATACTCGTTCTGTGTTGTAATGCTAATGGCCGGTTTAACCTGCCGGATTCTGGGGACTATCAATGACCGGTCGGCGTTAAACCCACCCGCGGAAGAGGCGTTTGATTGACATGATGGTCGCTCGGCTGTGCCCCCTCACCTCGATCCGGACACACGCGCCGAGAACGTTGTCATCCATAATCTTGTGTTTAAGTGAAATTTCTGCGTATTTCCCAACCGTAGGCGAGGAATAAATTACGCCTTTTAAACGATCACTAACCGAGTGTGTAGTAAGTAGTGATCCAGTGGGCCAGTCGCAACGGCGACGATGTCCATGTTCTTAGCGTCATCGCTTTCGGCCTCGGATGTCTCCTTCACTCGCAGAGTCAAGCCTCTTCCAAAGCGTGGACGAACCTCGCTTCGAAGGTTCGAGGCAGAGGGCCATATTTCCACAACCGACCCTCCCTTGGCATCACCCACGTACTATCATCCTATAAACAGTGGAAGGATAGACCGACTTAAGCAAGAGTCCAACGTCACTCCCTCTCACCCCCGCACCCCTAACAAATCGACTTCATTCTCCACTCGCTCACGAGTCGTGGACGATGCCGACGGAGAAGGCGATTACACCGATCATCTTCAACAACCTAATAATACCAAAAAGAGAAAGGTTCCGGCCGCCGCTATTACTATTACTCGGGAGCCTACTTTTATGCGAGACAATGACGACCTAATCGACGAGAGCTCTTCGCATGATTCTCAGGCACAACCACAGGGGGATATCGTCGATGATGCCGACGCTAACCAAGGCCCACAGGAGCTCGACTACCGGCCTATTATTGCACATCGAAAGCCTGCCTCTCTTATAACCGTGGCTACTTTACGCCTAAAGGAGCTTCTTAAAGCGCGCCGGAAGATGATGGCCACCGCGATACATGACGACATTGACCCTTTGGCGTTGGAATTTGCTCTCTCTGCACCGTTTGCCCGTCCCTCCACCCAACCACCCATCCGTGCGTGGTCATATGGACCGAAATTTCGGCGCCAGCCTCGCAATCGTACGACTACTCCGTTGAGTAAGGAGCCTTGCTTTTCTAGAAAATTCACCTTTTCCTTCCCGAGCCCTAGTATGTAGCCCCCACTCATCTTTGTGCGTGGCGATTGATTCTTTTACAGTTAGTAAAAGGTATACCATAGCCAAGAAGGTTGCCTCGGGGCTACAGTTGCGCTTCCAGACCGAACTAACTCGACAAGCTACTACGGCTGCTGAAATCGCTCTAAAAACCACGTCAAAACCTTCAGATGGCTCCGAGACAGAAAGAAAGAAGGCTGACCCCGGTCCTGCTCACGTCCCTTCAAATGGGCCTAGCACCGACAAACCTTCCAAGAAACCGAATAAATCGAAAAAGAAGAAACGATCTGCTCTAGCTAACGCCTCTAACCCGCATCATCTCCGCAACTACGTTCCCTCGCGTGTGCCGCATCCAGGTCATCCAGCATCCTCTGGCCACGGACAATCCCAGATCAACAATTCGCTAGGTCCCCTAGCACTGAAATTTCTCTCGGCTACTCTTCCGGCCCGTAGAAAGGGGCGTGTGCCGATCGGGGAGAACTCGGGACCCAGCTTGAATCGTCCAGAAACCGAATGGATTTGTCCTTTTTGCGAGTACAGTTTATTTTATGGCGACGAGGCGGCAATGCAGCGCGTGGTGAGAAACAGACGGAAGATATTGGTACGTCGACGTAACGCCCGCGAACGAGCGGCAGCTGCCGCAAGTGGGGCTATTGCATCCAGGAACCGGGATGCTTCCGATGATGAAGGCGAGGGTGAAAGCGAAGAGGGCGAAGGTTCGTTTGGTGAAGGTAGCGACATTGCCCCTAATGTGCCTCTTCCTCGAGAGGCAGCCACGACCGGCGTACGTCAAAATAATCGAGGACCACACCCTGGGGGTTAAATATGCCCCTTTCCCCTCTCATTTAATCGTTTTACTTGTTTCCGCACACGTTCTTTTCATCATCGGTCTATTCTTACCCACTCATTACATTACGTGTAGTACCATCCACATTTTACCATTCATGGCACATATTTCAACCCCAGGGCATTATATCGTCGGAAAGGTATCATCTTTCTCTGAAACTTTAACGCGATTGTTACGTACCGCAAATAAGTTTCGGCTGTGGGGGTTAAAATTCGCTTACCCATTTGGGATGGCTTAAAGAAAGGAATTAGCATGTTTTAAGGTTGGCTACTAGCGAATAGGGGTCGAGTTTCTCCCTAACTGATCCCAAAGAATATAATTGGTCACTAAACATACTTACCACACATAAGAGCCTAAGTTATCCAGGGTTGTCACAAACGTTGGCAGCTAAAGCCCTGGATGATCGTAGTTAGCTCAGTAGTCAATGATCGGCTGCAATTTCTCCTGGTGAGATTCCGAAATTGACTCACAAAGGATGGAACAATCAGTTGAGTTTCTTGTGGCCCGTTGGTGATTGGCTCAGAGTGGGAATTACCTCGGGCACATTTACATGCTCGCCATGTTAGACATGTACAGTTTTGGCGGAGGGATTAGGTGCATATATGCACCCGAATCTCGTGACTGCGTGTACTGGACATGTGAAATATCATTGGAGATAACACCGCACGTAAGTACGCGATAATCCTTCACTTGGTGAACAATATGGCTCAGCCCCTTTTGGATCCACCCGGGGGGTTCAGGAGTCACACCCGGGCAAATACGTGCACTTGTTGGCCAGTATAATACGGCAGTCCGCTGCTATGTTAAACATTACCTGATGTTTATATTCTGACTGTATCCTATGCCTTGGGCAATACGTACAAGAGATAAAGTCAAGTATATTGACTATTATAGAACGTCAGCCTCCTGATATGCTACTTGTGGTTATTTGCGTCTGGCACACAATCCTCGTGGTGTTTTCAGGGCCGTCCCAGATCCTTGGATTTTAGACATCAGAGCTTTTCAGTTCGGTAGCATGGCACGAGATGAATTAGGTAGTCTACCACACACACGCCTACCCTCACCAGTTCCGAGTGGATTTGGCTTTATGATTCTTAGATATGACGCTTGCATAGAGGTTCTGGCCCCGGCTTGGGCACCTGGTAATTTCAGCTGGCTTTCCGTCCTTCGGGTGGGTGTCTAGCTTTTTCAGCTAACAGCTAATGTTTTGCTTTCCCATGATACCCCCTACATCCGCGGTGAGCTTCAACTCTCATTTTCTTTTTGACGTCAATCAGAGACCGAACCGGTGCAAACATGGGGAGTAGGGTACATTCGACACGCTCCTGTTGCTTACCCCCCTTACGAACGCCACTTCTTGAATACACACCTGTTCCACTAATATATCACAGCGTCATCCTTATATGATGAAAACATCGATCAAAGACAGGCCAGCATGCGCCAGACTACCGTGTTTCACTCCCGTGCCTCCATGCGACGATGTTTATTTCGACCATTTTTTGACCATATTAGCTCCAGCCTGAATCATCACACCCATCTGTCCCCTACGAGGGTATCTCGATGGCACCAACTTCGAACGAATTACCAGGTTAGTACAGTAGATTCCGCCTTTTGGACCGTGCTGAAAGCTAATGGCTCACAAACACTTGAGGCTCGACTCATCCTCACGAAGGCGAATACTCGGACACCTACCAAACATCTCCCACTAATCCTAGCTCACCTCAACACCATGTACCACAATTGGCGTATCCCCCCCAACCCACCTTCTACGGTCCCTACGATCAACCCACAACGCAACAGGACATGGCTCAAATGCCTTACCCGTATCAACCTTACTCTCCGATGTCTGGACCACCGGCTGTTCAGCTACCTGAAAGTCCTCATCCGGCGTCCCCGTATGTTGGGAGCTATGGGGCTCAAACTCAACCTACCCTAGGCTCTCATCAAGGCGATCCTTACTACTATACTCAGCCAACACCCTCGCCGATAACACCGACGGAAGGGTCCTATGGTCACCAATATGTACCATTCCGGCAGACCCATATTGGGCTGTCATATCCCGAAACTAGTCAACCTTCTTCGTCCCAGCTCCCCCGCCTAGTTTTCCCTGACCAGATAGTTGCTGAGCACGGTGCAAGGGGAGAGGAAGTAGATTATGGCTCGGTAGGTGACCGGCTACATGCAAAGTTGATAATAGAAACCTTACTTGTTCCCACAGGTTGCGACCAGCTATCGCCACATCATATCTACGGTATCCCAAGCGCCTTCGCCTACGACCGATTCACCCGGACAATCGTTCGAGCAGCCAGTCGTCGAGGATATGCTTCATCGGGCAGTCGAGGGACTGAGTTATTTGAACCCAACAAGGGCCGAACAATATGGGTATCCTGTTGAATTCGGTGCACAATCCATTGCTTCTGGAGCGGTGGCACCGGAAAGCCCCTCCGAGACGGTATTTGTGAGGTATTACGAAGGCGGAAAGACTGAAGTCATTCCAACGAAAAAGAAGGTGTGTATCATCCTTAATTCGCGCTTGAGTTATTTAGCACCCGAAGGAGTCATTGACGCGAGGATATCGTAGAAGCGAGAGCGCAGAGGCACGACTCAATGCGTGAGTTGCCAGACGACTTCAACCCCAGAGTGGAGACGCGGACCGCTTGGTAATATAAAGCTTTATCCTTGAATTTGGGTAGCTAATTAAGATTGGATCGAATTTTATTAGGCCCACGAACATTGTGCAACGCCTGTGGTTTAGTATATGCGAAGCTGGTATGTCTTCAAATTTGTCTCAGCCTGAAGTAACCTGGGAACAGCATTATTCATCATGCGTGTGGGTTAGATGAAAAAACGTGCTAAAGAAGGGGAAAAACTCTCCCCCGGAGGTTCACCACGCCGGGTCCGGTCAAAAGGGAAGTCCCGAGAATTGACAGAGGAAAGCGAGGAGGACCGAGAGCAAGGCAGTGATGATACATTGCCACCCGTGGCTGGTCCATCCGGGATGTCAGGCGGGAGCAATCCCCCATAGTTGTGTCAGAATTGCTGTTTGGATAGGCTTGGCGTCATGCGTATCATGTACGGCTAGTTGGAACGGTTTGTTAGGGGAAGAGGCAGCTGACCTTCAGTTGCCCCACCGGTCTTGTTTTACTTTATTTGGACCTTATCAGGCTGTTGAACGCAAGTCAATGTTCTACCTGTTTAAAATTCATATTCTGGCTGGCCCGATCCATCACTAAATGCACGAGTACACGATTCTGCAGGCTTTGAGAGGATATTGGTCGTTTGATATACTATATATGCGGTCGGCAATCCTCCGGCCGGCGGTTCGCTAAAATATGTCTCTCACGTGAGCTTGACATATCTGGTTCTCAAGGCCTTCCCGAGCCTATTGGGACGACAACCACCATGAACACCAAAGTAAATATCGACGGAACCATTCTTTTTGAGCAGCCTTTCCTGAGGGTAAGGCCCTTACTTTGATAGGTTGTTCGCCCCTAACTGAATTATTCTCTAACATATAGGTACCCTATGAGACCCTCCGCAAGCATTTTCGAAACTCACAAAAGCACATCGAGCGTGAGTTCGGGGCCATTCAATCAGCGTCGGCCGAGCTCGCAAAGCCTAGACCCGATGATCGGGACCCGGTTGAAACAGCAAAAGTTCTGGACGGCATTATAACTCGGGTGGAGGGCCTCAAAAAGAGGGTATGTACCTCCGTTCAGCTTGACACGTGCAACGCACATGCAGACCTCGAATTTTTTCGATGCTAATATATCAATTTTTTTTGGTTAGTTACTAGACATTCAAACCAATCACGTTGCTCCTACCCAGACTTCATTTAAGCAGCGGCTGGACCATTTGTCCGCTTTGGAGAGCGCTGCGACGACGGATCAGCCAGAGTATATTCGGTGGACGGAGACCCGCACCGATAGATGGCTCGTCGATTGGGCGCTCAGGAATTCACGGGACGAAACTGCCTTAACTCTCGCTCAAGAGAAAGGATTGGAGGTGAGTGAATAACTAGCATAGGAATGCTGGCTAAGCTATTCCGGCTCAGTTATTGGTGGACACGGAGTTGTTCGCGGAGATACGGAAAGTAGAAGATGCGCTTCGAGAACAGAAATGTGCCGTGGCCTTGGCTTGGTGTAGCGAAAATAAGGCCGCGTTGAAGAAGATGAAGGTAAGCCAGCCACCAATTGTATCTCATCATACCTTATTGACCCGTATCTCCTTGCCCAGAATTCCTTCGAATTCGAGCTTCGACTGCAAGAATACATTGAGATCGTTCAGCAGGGAAAGACAGCTGAGGCCATGGCGTACTTGAAGAAGCACCTTATTGCTTGGTACGAAAGTCATCCGCAACAGTGCAAGCAAGCCGCCGCGCTCCTGGTTTGCCCTCCGTCAATGGGGATGTCTACTTATAAAGTATGTGGCCGAAGGGAACTCTATTGTCCGATTATCAAACTGGCTAATTGGCTTTGATAGGAGTTATACGACCCTCAAAGATGGACATTTCTAATCCGTACCTTCCGCCACGCCGTTTACGCCTTGTATAATATCCCGACTACTTCTCTTTTGGCGTTGGGCTTGTCAGCAGGACTTGCCTCCCTCAAACTTCCCGCGTGCTATGACCCTGATCAACGGAATGTCGATTGTCCAGTATGCGATACGAACGGCTTAGGGGTATTAGCGAAAGAGGTCCCGTGGAGCCATCATGTCAATTCAGTCATAGTCTGTCGTATTACAGGTAAAATCATGGATGGGGACAACCCGCCCCTATGTCTTCCTAATGGCCAAGTTTATTCCCAAAGGGTAAGTATCAACCCAAACCCTCGCTACTCCGATTGACTTTTGCATGGCCATGCAGGCCCTCGAGGAGCAAGCCGCTAAGAATAACGGTCAAGTGACGTGTCCTAAAACAGGCGAAGTCTTTTCCTTCCAACAGACAAAGAAGATGTTTATCTCTTGATCTAAGCCAAGTTTAGTAGTACTAATCACCACCTTGAAATGTACACATAATTCATGTATTATTTACTGTAGCCACCATGTTAACGAGGTGATTTGAAATGAGTTCGTTCCGAGTGAAGGTCGCAAATAGTGAATTGACAGTACAAGTATTCTAACATTCTACACAATCTTGGATGCTTTGGTATGAGGATTAAGAAACAATTAGACACAAAACTCGCCAACAAAAGGTCCCGAGAAAATACCACAACGAAGGCAGCGTAAAGCGATGTAATGGAACGAAGTACAATGCAGTTGTGGCAAAATAGTGACAATGTGTGATGATAAATGATTTCTACGATGCAGGATGAGTAAAACAGAAACGTAGAAAGGATGCGCCCTTTCGTCTAGGAAGCGATGAATCGATAAGCAAAGACGAATAATAATATATAATGGCGCACAAAACACCACACGGTATCACCAAAAATATTTCATAATTATGATGCGCCTACCGGGCGCGTTATGCGAGCGTCATGTCGTTGAAGTCGTAGTCGTTTACCCAAAGCAAGGGAGATCAGCGTGGAATGCATGTCGTTAAAAGGAAAGGCATAGAAGAGTCGCATAGGTTCTTGTTCGGTGGGGTGGATGGGATTTACCACCAGCCCCCACCTCCGGCAGAGCCACCATTGGACCAACCTCCTCCGCCACCGCCATAACCTCCACCACCTCCGGAGTAGCTGGGGCCGTTGGAGTAACCGCCGCGGCCACCGCCCGATCTCATTCCTCCACCGAACCCTCCTCCCGAGGCACGATAGTCACGGTTTCCACCGCCGCCGCGTCCACCTCGTCCCCCACCTCTGCCTCCACGTCCCCCGCCGCCAAATGCTGATTCGGCCGCAACGGTGTCGAGCCAGGCGGGAACTTCTTGATTCGCCTCACGGAGCAGCCCGATCAACTCGCGGACGATATTCTTGTTACCGCGGTTGAAGAATGCAGTGGATGTGCCTACGTTGCCGGCACGTCCAGTACGACCGATGCGATGAACGTAGTCATCGATATCCGAGGGGAGGTCATAGTTGACAACATGGGTGACATTGGGAATATCGAGGCCGCGGGCAGCGACGGCGGTCGCAACCATGATCGGAGTGCGCCCAGAACGGAAGGTGCTGAGCGCTAGCTCTCGTTCGCGTTGAGTACGGTCACCATGGATCGATGTAGCAGGGAAACGGCTAAACGGGTGTCAGATAGATTATCAAGGAGATGTAGGCTTGACTAACTTGGTCATGAGGTACTCGGACAACATATCAGCCATGCGCTTGGTCTCAACGAATACAAGGGTCAGGCCACCCTTGGGCTCCGAGTGAAGAATGTCGAGCAGCACGGAGCGCTTGTCCTGATCCTCGACATACTCAATCTTCTGAGTAATATTCTCGGAGGTCGAACCGACACGTCCGACGGACAAAAAGATGTACTCCTTGAGGAAGTCCTTTGCAAGCAGCTGAATATCACGTGGGAAGGTCGCGCTAAACATGAGAGTCTGACGATCCATCACACCGGGCATGTCTTCTCCTTGGACAATACGGCGAATCTGGGGCTCGAAACCCATGTCGAGCATGCGATCGGCCTCGTCGAGAACGAGATATTGAACGTTGGCCAGGCTGATACGCCCGCGTTCAATCAGGTCAACGAGACGACCAGGCGTGGCGCTGAGAAGATCACATCCACGTTCGATTTGGCGAAGCTGCGTGTTGATATCGGCACCTCCGTAAACGACAGCGGGGCGTACCCAAGAACGATAGGCAAACTTGCGGGCCTCGTCGTGAATTTGGCTAACAAGCTCACGGGTAGGGGCAAGGATAAGGGCAGTGGGATAGGCACGACGGCGACCATAGCCAGGGTTGGGGTCGACTGGAGGCGGGCGCGGGCCGGCGGTAAACGATGCAGAGAGAATAGGGAACAAAAACCCGCCGGTCTTGCCGGAACCCGTTTGGGCGCAAGCCATCAGATCGCGGCCAGCGGCGACGATAGGGATAGAATACTTTTGAACCGGTGTCGGCGTAGTGTAACGAGCGTACTGGATGTTCTCCAAGAGCACAGGGTCGAGGGGCGGGTTGGTAAATTGATTGACTGGTTCGGGAACTCCGGCTCCGGTGGCTTCGACCGGGATGTCTTCGTATTTGTCAAAGTTGATGCCGGTGTGCTGCTTCAATGGATCGTCGGCCTCGCCATAGAGTTCGCGCTCCATCGCCGAGTTGCGGGGGGCGATCACATGCTTTTCGTCTTTCCAGTATCCATAGCCATCGCTGCGGCGCCCACCGCCACCGCCACCATACGAGGGGGCGGATCCCCATGTAGCGCTGGCCGAGCGTGCGCCGTTGGAAGGACCACGAGGGGCCCACGAGCTTCCACTGCTCGGGCGGGCCCCGAAATTATCAAGGCGCGACCGAGGGGGGGCACCGCTAGGAGAATCGGACCAGCCGTTATTCCTGCTTGATGCGTCAGCACGCGTCCAATGTGCCACTGCATAGATACTTACTGAGCTGACGGAGCTGACGAAGGTGTATTATTGGCTGCACGAGCACGTAAATGAGGAGGGACATAAGCCGCTCGGTCAAGTGCCATCGAGGCTGGGTGAAAAAAAAAAATCAGTGATGAATGAAAAGCAGGGGGACTCGTGGCGCACCGAACTGGCTCTCCAAGGAGCCGTTTACAGAGCCATTTTGGTTGATAGTCATACGTGTAATAGTACGAGTCTAAGTTTTTTCTAAGAAAAAAATGTTACGACAAGAGATATGGGGTGTCCAGTGGACGTCGTGGTGAAGAAAGACGGAGAAGGCCCGAATGCAAATCAAAAATTGGTGTGTGTGCGTATTTGCATGTGCCGCACGGACCACCCGGCTCCACTCCACGCTCACTATTTTGGTGCTGCCAAGCCTCTCCCCGGTTCATTTGGATGCCGGCGTTTCATAGATCAACGTTTCACAGAACCGGGGCTCCCCGGTGAGCGGTGCCTGCGATACTACAGTGGGACCTCTTGAATGGAATATTGATAGTTGTGAAACTGGCATTTTTGATAGCGGATTTTGGAACGTCCGAGCACAGCCCAACAAACATGTACAACCGAGGTCCAGTAATAGGATTGATCTTAGCATTAGTCTTTGCACTAATACCTATATCGAGTGGCAAGGGAACCGCTGATCAAGCTCACGGAGTTTCCGGGGAAACGCACGTCATTATTCCGTTGGAGGGGATTCCGTTCAAGAGGTTCCACTGTATGCTCTAGACGGGGGTGGGAATTGGCTTCTATCAGAACACGCCCAATCATAATGCTTAGATCTTGGCGTACGATGCGTGGGAGACTCATTGCGACTAGCCACCGGCCGGCGTTCCTATCTTGGGGTGTAATGCCGACGTTTGAGGGGTGAACTACAGATTGCACCAACATAGCGAATAGCCGGTCAATGAATCGTGCATATAGGCCAAGGCGCAATCAACACTTGAGTAATTGTAATTAAAACTGCGAATGAACCGCATGTGTAGATTCCGAGCACGCAGCATAAAATGGATATTATCACATAACCATGAATTCCAAACACGAAGGCTCCAGTCATAGTCATAAGGGTATCTGAGTCACGTAAATGCATGAGGCAACAAGGACAAGGACAAGAAAAGCAAGCACGAGGATACAAAGTTCGACCAACAAAGCGCAAGGAAACTAGAGTCAAGAGTCAAAATGGGGGGGATAACAAATGATTGAAACAGTCCTAGGCGTGACAAATTAAGAATACACAGGGGCCCCATAGGTACTTTCGGTACCTTGTTGCTCAAATACGGCATGGTCCCTGATATGCATCTGGTTAATCAAAGCTAAGTGGTGGTAGGCGGCAACTTACTTTCTTTTACTGATACTAGACGGACACGATATACATTTTCCGTCCTTGACTTCAGCGTTGACACCCGTCCAATGCCTCCTTAACGCGTCCATACGAGAAAACTCCTTGCCGCATACACACTTTGGTCGTAACACATCGCCATCTCCGGGTTTCCAATCTGCCGGGAGCAAAGTCGCCTGGGATCGGCCGAGCTGTCCCATCGTCACTGCCAAGGCCTCTGCAGGGACATGGACCGCCCTAACGTGTCGCCGCAACTCCACTGATCGATTGAAGGGCTCATCACACTGAATCCCAGTCATAGGGTCCTTGTATCCGCATGCCACGGGTTGTCGATCCCCGGATGGCCTGTAGCGAGACTGCTTGGTCGTCGTGGTCGAGATACTGGTATAATGGTTAGTGACGGAACAGAGTCGGGCAGATGAGACGTACGCCAATGGTACATTGTCCTGGGGGAAGAGCCCGCGTGCTTTTCTACGTTGCGTAGTAGTATGTTTACGTGCGAGTTTAGCATTTGGGTCATCGGATGTCGGGTGAGAAGGGCTGGGCATGGTACTCCGCATAGCGTTAGTTATAGGCCCCTTTGCTGCAATAACTGCCCGTTCAAACGCGTCGGGAGCCGCGAAGCGTCCGAGGTCAACATCTCTGTAGAGTGATTGGTTAAGCCATCCCGCATGAAAGATGCTGATCCTCACGATGATACGGATATACCCATGATGCTGCCTGATGTGTATGACGACGATGGGGTGCCAGAGTGACCAGTAAACGGGGGAGGAGGAAGCTTTCCGGTAAAAACATATGGCGTTTCAGCTGTAGGTCGTTCAATGGCTTGAGTTTCTGATGGAGGGTGCTCCGAACCCGCATCGCTGCCGGTGGATTGTGCTCTGGGGCTTTCGGGCGTGGCTGGACCCAATAGGTTGTCGAGTCGGAAAGCAGGTGATTGAGAAACGGTTGCCTTCCCCTTCCCTTTGGTGTCCGCATATACGGACTCGCTCCTCGAAAATGGTTTATTAGAGCGTTCTTCGACGTTGCCTTCCAATGCTGTATAACGTCGCTTGCTACTGGTCGAAGAACTCCCCACCCTGGAACTTCTGGGAAGTGCATATTTCTTGTGTGGCTGAAAGGTCTTGTGAGCCGGTTAACCAACCGAGTAGTCATTAAATGAATCGCACCCCTTGAACCACCGGGCCAAGCTCGGTATCGGCGGGTATCCTATGCACCGCCGACGAACCATCAGTGCGGTGAGTCTCCAGAGGTCGGGCATAATGGGCATATTGCAACTGAGATCCCTGGTCTATCGCCAGGTTAGAACGAAAGCACACAACCAAACACAACCTATTAACATACCAGCAGTCGCCAGGCTGTCGTAGGGGTACCGGGAGAATCCTCGGATAATTCGGGCGCGGATAAGCTTTGAAATGGTAAGGATGTGGCACGATGAGCTCGGCAGAAAGGGACCGCTGCCGGCTATTGGCAATAGCCAGTCGTTGAGAAAATCCACTCACCGAGTTGTCCTCATTGCGCGGTGGATGTCTTACGTCTATTGAGGGGTCGAGTAACGGAGGGAGAGATACTGAGATATCAGGATAGACGTGTTTGGGCTTGCCATCATCTGGTGTGGGATGTCCCACGGTCGAGACCGTATGGCTCGGCGAAGCGGCAGGTGAAGAAGACGTTACGGAATCTCGAACGCTGCGGTGTAGAATAGACATTTGAGTATACGGGGAATGTTAAAGGCTAGAAGGTCAATCATAGGTTACTCACGGGTCGTACATCACTCTCCTAGTAACAGGTTTGGCGACAGATTCCTCCACAGGTGATGTTGGTGAAGAGTGAGAGGGGTATGTAGACGCCAAGCCAGGTTGATCCTGGGTCACGGCCAAGTCTCGTGTCGTGCAAGTCGGTGATTGGGCTGGGGGGAGGAAAGTCTGAAATGAATACGAATACAAAAACGCGCCACAAATTTGACCGCAGCGGGATGAACGTGTTGGCTTTTATCTCACCTGTGAGGCCCTCTAAAGGTGCAAGAGAATTGTCAGGTACGTGGTAGATAGCAAGGGAGTGTGAGGCTCGTCCGCGAGGTGGCACATCCTCAGCCATGGCGGAGGTAGGAGTTGATCCGAGATGACTGGGGTAATGGCTGGGTGATGTGTATCTATACAAGTGACAACGCCCGCGTTGAGCATAAGCTGAATCTCACTGTGATTGTTGCATGAGCTACAGGTCGACGGTCCCCGCACGGACCGTGAGGTATGTGGTCGAAGAGAGAAAAGAAAGGCACTCGTTGGATGAGAAGGTTGTCAAAATACGGCTCAAGGCGCAATGTGCCACAACTCCGATCCGAAACAGTGGGTGTCATGACGAATTGATCTAAACTAAACAAGGCAACTAGTAAACACGGAACATACTACTACCGTAACAAAATACATTCGTATCAATGCTATTTCGATGCTAATTATTGGTTAATCCATTTCGGAGCACCAGTCCCACAGACTAGTCGAATGGGTTGTGCTCCTATGTCCGCTAGTACGTAGCGCATTTGGCAACAAGGGCAAGATTTCTCTCGCATATGAGTGGCTTGCGCAAAAGTAACTCAAGACACCCAATGATTTTAAAATTGATTCAAGATTCAACCTCGATCGTCATAAGCCACAAGTTACGTGAAATAGCCCTCTGGATCTACAGCTAAAATGGAGGTGCGCGAACTGGGGGTAGCAATCACGCCAAGGCACCATGTCGGGTTGCGGCAACTCGGGGCAGAGCCGCGGCAGGTAAATGGGCGCCGGATGAGCAAAAGTTGCAATTCACCCAAGAATTCGCCCAAAGCCACTTTGTCCCACGGGCACTGCCCTGGCTGAATAGGCAGCCAGATAAACGCCAATGATGCAATACGATTACAGTTAGGATCATGCGGAGAAATACGTCTCCACTTTACGTTTTGACGAGTGCTGCAACCACGACTATTGAAACCTGTCGGGTTGCCCGGCGTGCAACCTCTATTATTGATCGTCACAGGATATCCCGTATGGCAGTCGAGCACTGTGTCCCTGGTTGGGGCTATCTTGGGAAAGACGAGCACGCGGCGTATGTTCTTTCATTTACTCTGGAAATTTGTACCTGGACACCTTCCAATACACTGTCTTCGAGTCACTCCTTTTGGTCTTTGCTTCCTTGTTTCTGTTGCTTAGTCTCATGTCTCAAGTTGCTTTACGAAAAAGACTTGTTCTATTATAGGTGAATCTAGTTACGTGCTACCACGGATACACCTAATATCCGACATATGATACAGGGATTTTATGCACCGTTCGACCGTCAGAACTAGTTTTCCACAACTCCTTTGTCCCGATCCTCACGACGCCACGCTTCTCCGAACCCGTCACCCAGACGATTTACTCTTTGAGGCTAGTAAGAGCTCTCAGCTTGGTACACTAATCCGGTATTAATTTAGTATTTTCAGCCACCCCTACTTTCTTCCTGTACCTTGCTCTGAGATGGGCGGTCGATAACCAGCTCGTTCGCCCGACAGCATCTAGCGCGATCCTCGCCTGCGCCACTCCAGAGTGCCTGAAAGTCGCCGACAGCTTGGGCCACGCAACACACCGACTGATACAAATTTCAGTTTCAACCATCTCTCATAATGCAACGTTTACGACCGGAAAGCCACCCAGATCCATGTTCCGTGGCCTCTTGGACTTGGGTGTCGTTGGCTGTGGTTTTTTTGTACCCTCAAACGTCGCCTCTGGTTCGTTTTGCTCGTCTTGTCGCACAACGCTTGGGGCCACGTTCAAACTCAGAGCTATTTCCCCATCCAAGTCGGACCGTGCCGTGACCCCCAAGTCCTCATGCAGTACCCCATCAGGGACGCGGAATCACAATTTGAACAGAATCGCAGAATCGGCTGTGGGTTTAACGGCGCTTTGTCTATGTTTC
>WSTI01007708.1:0-11446 GCA_019616915.1 Ceratobasidium sp. 423
TCTCCAGAGTGGGGGACACACAAACCCTCTCAAATTTGTTGGACATTGGGCACCGTGACAGCCGTACGCCGTGTTCAAATTCGTCCCTTTTGTAAACCACTCATCAAGGCTGCGTCAGATCGGAGGGGACCACGTACTAGTCAGGTTTTCAGAAAACTACACCAGGTGGCTACCGATCTGCGACGTGATGTTTGCCCGACATTTCCGAGCTCTGGAGGAAGGACCGAAAGACGCCCCTAATAATGGACCCAAAATCGAAATATACGTCAGCGATGCTGTGAGCCAACCGATGGAAGTTGGACCGCATGACAACGTCAATACGGCTGTTTGTTTCGATACTTCACGGGTGGAATCTTGGCTGGGACGTGTATGGCCAAGGAGACGTTCGGCGAGTAGGTGATGGGGATCCTTTCAAGACAATTTCTTGGGATATATATCCGGTTATCGTGCTATAAGTTTATTCATCGTATTATAGTGTGCTCTGTATGGTATGGCTTTGTGTGGTCTTGCTTGGACGCGAAATTTACTTCCGGTCGGATGAACCCTTTGGAAATTTTGCGCAGGGTATATAAACCCAGGCGAGATGGGCATGCTTCAAACCAGGAAGAAATTGCCACGCTGAGGGACGTGCACTCTACCGTCTCATCAGTGCCATAGCTTTTTGCCATGGGTCTTCCAAGACTAACTATCAGGCTTAGGAAATGTTACGACTGACGGTTCCAGAGCGTGGCATGTCGACTTGCACTGATACATCTCGTTGTATGCTGGGTTATCTTGTATTGTACGTGAGTTTTTGTTAATACATTTCTCAATTAAACTTTTGCAATGATTCCTACAAACCTGATTTAATGAGCCTGATGGGCCTGTTGGTCTTGATTGACGACACTCTTCTACCTGCTGAGCACCCTCTTGCCTCCATTCTTCCGCGCGATTGAATTTTGGCTAACTTTATCATAATTGGTAGGTCACATAGTAATCAAGAGATACCAGCACTTGATTGTATATACAGTAAATAGAGACCAGATACTAGTACAAGATGCATAGCTCATAAGCAAAGTCATGTCTGCGCCTGTGGGGCGGCGAGCTCCGTGTTCTTTAGGATCTCAGCGTAGGTTTCATATTTCACCACCTCCGTAAGGAGGTACTGGGCTTTCTTCTCCCAGTTAGTCAACGCCTTTTGCGCCTGTATACTACCAGGGCGATACTGGAACAGACCACTTGGTTAAAAAAGTGACACTCCGCAGAAATGAGCACTCACCAGGTTCATCATCTTTCCCCTCAATTCGCCGTGCTCCGCAAACTCGGCATTGCACATCTTAACCTGCCTCTCCCACACCTCGAGTTGCGCCTCGGCATCCGTCTGGGCTTCCATCGATGGCAAGTTTGGGGCGGCCCAGTCGTCAATCAGTGCATTCCGGGTCCGACCGCTGATGCTACTTTGGTCGTCCTCGACTTCGGTGACCCCGTTCCAACCGTACTCGACATTCGTCACAGCGTCGGGCAACGGAGCGCGACTGTACCGTGCTGCATGATAATTGCATGCTCGTACCCATGCCAAGACCTCTGCATCGGCGTTTTGTTCAGACTTGGACTTGGGCTTGCCAAATAACCCTCCGGAAGCTTGAATTTCGAACACGTGCGTCTCCCCAGACGCAAGAGTAAGCCCAAAGCTTCGAACTTTGGTACCTTTAGGAGCGGGAACTTCGATAGCAAGAGTGTGTAGGAGCGAAAGAGCGCCTAGTCGGCGACCTACTGCACCCTACAACCCAAAAGGTTTCAATGCGGTCAACCCAAATAACAGCACCTAGGACTCACGTTGCTTCCTGGGGGCGTTGGCCCCGTCATGTCGAAAATACTACTCCGTACGGTGGCTATCACGCTCAACCATCGTTTAGGTTTCGCGATCCTCCCTGCGGTAGGTTTCATTGACTTCCATAATAGTGGTCCAGTCTTTGCCCAGCGCGAGTCGGGTGACTTGGTGAGATCGGCGCTTCCAGCTGATTGGAGGGATTGGTTCGAGGTGATACCTAGGAATTGAGGAAGTGAAGACATGGATGAAGAAACGCGCTATTGAACAAGTCAGTAACGGTCACTTGGGTCCATTGGCTACATACATGACCGAGGGCCGATACGAAACTAGCGCCGGACGTAGAAGGCGAGGGTTGCCCATAAGGGCTTTCGCCCCGCAGCGAGTGGTATAGTTTAGTGGTCCCGCGTTTGATCAGTCCGGTGTTGGGTTTGGACTGAGGGGAAGCGGTGGCTTCATCGTGCCTTGTTTGAAGGATGGGTTTTGCTCGTACACGGTTGTAAATGGCCTGTATTCGTCATTCAGTATAGTATTATTGCTGACTAGCATTGGACATACCGATAACTCGCGCGAGATCTCGCTATACCACCGTTCTCCAAATCGTAGTTCTCCCATGTCTGACGGCTGAGTCACCACCCAACTATCTCTAGCACCACCCAGCCCCGCACTACCCATACTACTGATTCGACTGCCTCGGTTGGAAGGACGCCTGTCGACACTCGGTGATGGTGCTCTAAAAGATGGAGTGGTAGGAGAATGAAGTTGTCCGGTCTCATCAATATCGGGCAGAGGTTCGGGGGTCGGAGGGTCATTCGACGTAGGGCTGTTTAATGTTTCTTGTTGCAACTGGGTTCGAACAGCCTCTATAGTATTTTCGACGAATCGAGAGCTTGTGATATGTGTGTTGAGTTCTGCCGCTTGAAGGTCGGTGTTGAGGAGAATGATTGCAAACGAAACCACATGTACAATATCTACCCCGCAGTAGATCAGTCGTGCCCTGGTGAACTTGGGTTTGATCGAGGCTCACCTGCCACTCCCCAAAGGGACCTGGTGTTTTGCAATATGTAATGTTCACTAAAGGCCTCCAGAACGCGGTCTATTTGCTGGGTCTCCCCTTTGATATACAATTTATTGCACAGTTGTCTAGGGCGATGTTAGTCAGTTAGAAGTGCTACATGGCGTTATGCCCCACCGTATGGCTTCATCAATCTCTGATCCACCAAACTCAAAATGGGCCATATAATATCCCAAAGCCTGTTGTCTAATCTCGGACCTAGTCCGGTTGAGACGATTTAAGTGAGTTTGCTACGTGGTACAAATAATTAAATCGCACCCGAAACTCACGGAGATCCAAGCCATTCAACCAACTTTTCTCGTTCAATAAAATCTGGGTCTTCTTGCCATGCTCGCTCAGCGAACGCTTTGGCTGTATCCTCGCGCTCTGGTATAGCTTGAGTTGAATCCTCAATATGTGATCGTCGAGAAGCATTGGATCCCGCACCGGCGGTATAGAACGAATCACCCGACGCGTTTGAAGGTGATTTAGTGTTTCCGCGACCCAGCTCTGTGAAGTGGTGAGATACGCTGGGATGAATCTATTGGGAGTTAAACACACGTGACGTTCCGGACCTCAAACGTTGAATCTTGGGCGGTTGGTCGAGATTCAGTTCGCTCGCTGTGCCCTGGGCCCGTGAGGTTGCGTCGTAATAGACCGGGGACCCCACGCTCTCGGGAGCGGCAACGTTTAAACTAGACTTGCTGTAGTTCGGATTGAGTTGCATCCTCAGCTTGGAGTTCCAACCGGAGAAGGCTGACAGTGGCATCGGAGATGGTTAATTCAATACAGAGGCTGAAATGAGTTGGTTAGTCCAGCGAGTGCAGAAAGCTGGAACTAGAACGAGACTATGGGCGTGTTGAAGGGGATGTGGTTCATTAAATGTTCAAGGAATGCAGGTGCAGGATGGTTGCCAAACGATTGCCAGCGCTCAGATCTAGAAGTCACGTGTACGTGGCGCGAGGCAGACAATGGAGACCCTTGTGGAGACCACGATCACTGCCTAGCCGTTACTAGACTCCCATTCAAACCCAGTATCTAACCCACGAGGCTGAGCTGTCTGTTATTCTTGTGTTTCTCGCCGGTATTCTGCTATAATGGCATCTGGCTCCTCACTCAACAATGTTGTCAACTCGCTGGTCCGGGCGTCAATGGGCGCTTCCGTATCTTCTACTGTAACCGACGAAGACCTAGATCGCCATGTCGCAGAATTGATACTGAAGGAGGCTAAAACCAAGGCTGAAAAGTATGCAAAAGAGGGCATTCGTGCATATTTGCCACAGACTGGATAGTGAGTATTGACCATAACAGTGTTTGTGGTGGGAGCTGACTGCCCCCTAGTTCAGACAGTAGCGTTCCTAAAACCAACAAGCGTTTCCTCAGTTCTCTCGTGAAAAACGTCAACGACCACAACAAGGTTGTTCTGCAGGCCCAAGCAGAGGCAGCCGAGCAGGTCAAGGAAGCAAGAAGGCACGAGGAAATGAAGGATAGGCGCCGTCGTGCAGAGGAAGCAACTGACGATCGCATGCGTGTCCAGAGACTGTTCTCACAGGGGCTCAGGAGCCCGGGCGACTCTTGGAAGGATAGGAGTCGCCGTAGGGATGAAGGGCGTTCAGAACGAAGGAGTCGCAGTCCGAGGAGAAGGGACCGGGATTCACGTACTCCGAGTCCACGACGAAGGAGCCGTAGCCCCAGGAGAAGGAGCCGAAGTCCATCACGAAAGCATAGATCATCCCGGGATGAACGGAAGAGCGAGCGTAGACACCGAAAGCGGGATCGTAGCTTATCGGAAGAAGACGACCGCTCGAGCAAACGTCATTCCGACCGCAAGCGAGACTCTGAACGCTCAAAACGCGACGACTCGGACGCAGATGTAAAGCGCAGGAGCAAGAAGGGAAAGGATAGGGCAGGCAACGATTACCACCGTAAAGGTGATTCCTCTCTCACTCCGGAGCCGGTTGGCCCCACACCTGCCTCTTCTTCCTCCAAGCGCTCCACTCGTTCTCCTTCTCCCACACATGTCGGTTCTTCGGACCCCGCGACATATTCGTCCAAGATGGATAAATACTTCTCTGCATCCTATGATCCTCGCCTAGACGTTGAACAACCGTCAATGAACGCATCAGGTCTGCTGGAGGGACCTCAATGGGAGGGGTGGGAAGGAATGCTCGAGGTTATGCGGCTTAGAGCTCAGGACAAGGAAGAGAAGAAGCGACGAGAGCGGGAGGATAGGGAGAAGGATAAATTCGATCGTAAGCGGGCCAAGGAGAAGGGCGTTAGCAAGCTTAGCTCCTCGATTGTCCCAGAATCGACTGAAGAGGTTGGACTTATGGACATGAAGTATAAGAAGCGAGGAGCGGTAAAGGAGTGGGACTTGGCCAAGGAGACTCCCACTTAGTTTTTAGACCTAGCTGTTTTATTTATTCTCATTGATAGCATAAACTATGTTGCGCTCTGTACTGCTACGCTGTTTCGTTAGACGATATGATGACAATGGTCAAACGTGACCGAGATTATTATTCCTCTTCGTCGTCCAAGACCAGTTCAACCCCTTCAGCCAGGGCCTTGTCCCGAGCCTCCAGTCGTTTAGTTTGTGCCCATTGGATTAAGCTTGTTAAAATGGCTCTCTGACCTAAACACCAGCTTCAGTAAACTGACCAATGCTGATGCACTATCGACAAAACAAGCTCACCCTCGAGATAATACCCAATCATTTCCAACACTGGCTGCCTTGCATTTACACCACCGGCTTTATTCACATCGGGGAGGCGTTCCATTCGCTGTTCAGTCAAGCTCATAAGAGTTTCGGCTGCTTCTAGCTCTACCTCCCAGTCGCTAACGGGCTCCTCATCGCCACCAAGCTCGGATACTTTCGCGATTACCAACTCCCAAAGACGTTCTACATTCTTTGCGTCCCGTCCAATCTCAACCATACTGCTCCGTGCCGTATTCGAAGCAGCCAGAGACAATAGTATCGTATCATCCGGATTCGAAGGTAACGCGAAGCCATAACCCAGAATCAGCTCCGAGTTTGGTTTAGGGCCATAGTTGTTGAAACACTCCGCTCCTGCTGGTATAGTTTCGCGAATGAGCAAATCCAGAGTTGATGAACCTAATGGTTCGGAAACATTGGCAACCCACGAAACGGGTGTAGCACGTTTATGATTCAGACTGTCGATTCCGGGTAAAAGTACTGCGTGGGATAAGTTGGACGCAACGTTGGATGGTGTTTTAGATAAGATAGTAGATGGGAATGCGCGAGAAGAGAGGTGAGTGGCAGCCTCGAGGTAGTATTCCCTGGGTCGAGCATGATCAGGCTAGCCTGATTTAGTGAAATTACTGCATACATACCAAGTGAGAGCTGTGCTCAATTCCGCATCCAGCGCAGACAATCCTTGAACGCAGGCTTGCCATTCTGCCCGCCATTCTTGGCTTCTGGTTATCGTTGCTTGATATAAGTTTGAGCCCTTTAATAGGTCCATTTCCTCCTGCGAGAAGTACATTGTTGTGAGGAGTACGCTAGAAGGCGGGAGCATGTCGAGGTATGGCTTGTGCTTCAATACCGATGGAAGTGGACTATTAACTGCTGTCAACCACTCGAAGATATATGACGCGCATATGCTCACCTATTTTTAATGTCTTTCCACACCCGATGTAATATCATGTAAACGCATACTATTTGGCGTTCGCTCCACTTGTCCAAAACTTGAGAAATGTTGGTGCTGTTGCTTTGAAAGAGTGCTGCGAGAGCGCCCTTCGATTGCGGTGCGGTAATGGCCATGCCAAAAGGACATGATAAGACATTGGTATTCGGTGATATTTCGGTTTCCGCATACACATCATGGCCGCCAGGTGCTACAAACACGACCCTAGTTGATTACCAGATGCGTGAACCAGAAAGTGTTAAACACACATTGGACAAAACGGAGTGAGGGGTGGATGAAAATAAAATTATCAGAGGCCCAAGTAGTAAAATATTTGACCAGGTCACTGGGCGAGGCTTCCTCTATGCTTGGATGGTCGGGCATGCTGCACGTATCAAGTGGAAGATCCAGCGATGTGCTCGATGAAGTCAGTTCCAAATCTCGGCCTATATGTCACGTGGAGCATAATTGGAAATAACCTCTCTCTCAGAGTCTCCTCACCGCCAGCCTTGGTAACCCTTGAATGACCTTCTGACCGTTTCTAGACTTACGATCGATCCTCTCGGTTTCTAGATTCGGCCTTCACTTCCTTCTAATTGCTCACTCAAGGGCGGATACTTGTCCAATAATATCTTGGCACTTCGAAGCACACCAAGCTTGACGTCTGGATAAATCGGGAATCCCCTCGTGCGTCGAGTTCGAACATTAGCGCTATAGACGCAATGTCAGGATCACAATTGCCTCCCAAAGGGCCTTCATCAGCCCCGGATCCACTCAACTTTGGTCTTTCACCTGGATTCTTGGGCACTCTAAACTCTCTGCCTACGGCTGTACAACCACCAAGGACCCAGCTCATGTCTGGCTTACCTTCTATGAATTCGCAGTCGACTTTTACTTCCGGGACTAGTCCTGCACCGACTCTAATGGATAGTAATCCCCCAATTGATCTGTCTAGCTCCGGGATGCCCGGGGGACCCGTTGCTGTGTCGCCTGCCGATGAATTCAAGCAGAACGTTACCCTGATTGTCCATACGTTTATACCCCGAGTTCAAGAATTGACCAGGGCAATCATGCACGACCTGTAAGTCTCCCTGGCCCATGCGTATATGTCCATGTACGTTAACTATGCCGCACAGTTCAAGATCATACGAACCGGATACCCCTCAATACCAGATTGCTGGTCAGTCAAAATTCTAGAGAATCTAACCCTTCATCCAATACCGATATGCCCGCAGCCAATATCATGCAGCTCAAGGCAAGTCTTGCCGAACTCCAGTCGATTCTCCGGCAGTCGGGGGTCGGGTCGCTCCCTCTCAGCCCTCCGAGTAGTACAACCGGCTCGGCCACCATTCGTACCATATCGGTGGACGAGATCTCAGCCAGCGTAAGCGCTGCGTACGGTCGTGCCAATCAATGTCGAGCAAATGCCACCATCGTCCAAAACGTGCTTGAACAAGAGGTTCCGACGCGACGAACGACTTGACGAACAGAACAGAGCGCGATGTAGCTCGGCAGCTGGGAATGCCTTGGTGCACTGAGGGCTTATTTCAAGGTTTTGTGGTCTGGAGGACTAAACGCTTGATTACATCGTTTTAGATGTCCCTTACAAAGAGTTGTGGTTTGATAAAACTACATGCATGCTAATTCACATATCGCTTCACCCTGCCAAGACTGTGGGCCCTAATAACATTCCGACGTATGCACCCAAGGGTCGATACTGTCTGGCCGTGACACTCTAGCATAGAATTACCATATTGTCTCGGAATAGACTGAAATATTAGATCATGGATACTTCAACAGACGTACGCGCCCGACCACGGATCAGGCGGGCCGAATACGATCTAACCGAAGCTGCCTTATTCAATCCTGATTGCTTCGCTCGCGTGTCCGAACACATACGGAATCTGGCCCGTTCTTCTGGCTTCAAAATGGGCAGGAAAGCCCTGCATGGCGCACGTCCGGCGCATGTGACAGGCTTCGAACTTATTTCGAAAGAGCTGTACCCACTGGGGTATAAAAGGGTTGGGGACTCCACGGTTATTCGCTTTCTGGTCCAACATGCGGTCTGTATCCCTCTTGCCTGGAGCCTTGTTTCTCCAATTGGTACTTGCCCAAGCACCCACGTACTCCGATAGCATTTTCTCGCCATACATAGCTCAGAAGTACAATCGTGTCGGTGCGGCATACAAATCTGCATCATATCCTCACGTTACCTCAGCCAACGGCTCATGGGTTTGGACCGGCGCAGACTGGTGGACTAGCGGATTTTTACCTGGGTCTTTCTATTTGTTGGAGGAACGCAAACACTTGTGCCCTTATAATAAAGAGCTCAACTCGGTTGACTGGCTCACTTATGGCAGACGCTGGAGGTTCGTGCTTCCCCTTCGACTATCGTTCCATTATAACGTAGGGCTCCAGTGATGGGTTGATATCGCTTCAAGCGGGAAATGGGCAAGGTCACGATCAAGGATTTTTAGCCCTCCCGTATTTGCATGAACTCGAAATGTAAGTCTTATCCATTCGTTATGATGGCGCAATATATATGACACGTGGTGATAGCAACCCGACCAACACCAGCGCCATTACAGGCGTAAAGAACTTCGCTCAACTTTTGGCGAACCGATATAGTTCCATAGTTGGCTGCACCCGGAGCTGGAACAGCGCCGCACCTGAGTTCCAGGTAATCATGGACAACATGATGAATTTGGAGGTATGGTTAGTCACGGTCTCTTGGCGCAACGCAAATCTCACTTGAACATTTAGTTGTTATTCAAGGCGGCTGATTTGACCGCAAACCGAACACTAATCGATATGGCGATTAGCCACGCCAATAAAACCATCATTAACCACATTCGCCCTGATGGTAGCTAAGTTTACTATTATAGTTGCCTGTCAGTATTTAATCTGGTCACCCATCGCACAGGCTCTTCGTATCACGTCGTTGCATACAACCAAGACACGGGTGCAGTAATCAGGCGGTGAGTCGTTTGATATTTTCAAGGGAATGACTTCTGGAAATCTGGTTTGTAGGTACACCGCTCAAGGCTACGCTGATAACAGTACATGGACACGAGGTATGAGCTCATGGGTCATATGCGTCGCATTATTAATTAAGGTTCTGTCGTAGGGCAAGCATGGGGTATATACGGATTCGCCAAGAGTAGGGACCAACCTGGGGTTCGTTTTCAAGCTGGCTGACATGGGCTGTTTCAGTGTTCAACCTTACGACTCAGCCCCAGTATTTGGACACCGCCCGACGAATGGCAAAAGTCTTCCTAACTCGCCTCCCTTCAGATGGCGTTCCACCTTAGTAAGTGTTAATTCATAAGAAGACGGTCCAATCTGATCCACTATACGTTTAGTGACTTTGATGCACCCGCATCCAACCGTCCGGCCGATACCTCTGCTGCAACGATTGCTGCTGAAGGGTTGTTCATTTTGTCTGCGGCTGAAGCTTATGTAAGTAATAAAACTATATCCAGCCGATTAGGACTCTGAAGCTCTTCGTACTTTAGAGCAAGAACTCGACGGGCGCAGACTATTATAAAAAGAAGGGGGTCAAGGTGAGAATGAGCGAGTTGTCTCTCAGCGCATTTATTCACACATAGATTCTCATAGCTTTTGACCGACAACTTCAACTTTGCGTTCAAGCCAACGTGGGATAGCATTTTGAGCAATGGAACCTCGAATGTTCCTCAGAACAACAAAAACACTGGCCTGGTCTACGGGGACTACTACGCTTTACAGGTGTGTGCCAAAGTTCTCGTATTAAACCTCGGCTAATACCCCTTCGAAGGCCGGAAACACTTTGCTGAAGCTTGGTCTGGCGTCATGTTAGTCTGTTTTTTTTTTTCGGATAGGAAATTCTTTTTATCCGTACATATATATGCATATTGTTTTACCTCCATTTCAGTCGGTGCCCGCCAAGGATCTTTGGGCCCGCATACATTTGAACGATTCGAAATTCGGATTGATCCTGTTGATCCTTCGATCACGACCAGGCTCTTGTTATATACCACTTCGGCACTCAACTCGAAAGGTCAAGGCTAAGCGGACAGTCCTCTAAAGCGACAGGGCTTATCGAACTTTGCGAGATTTACCATCAGGGTAGACTAGATCCTCCGCTTCATCGACATCGACATATTTTTCCGCACGATGCAGCGTTGTCTGTTCTCCTCCTTTGATGTCACACGTCAAGTATTTGTTCAAAGCAAGCTTAGTTTTGGGGTTGTCAACCTAAAACCTATTGTGCCGGGTCGTAAGTTGTATCTTTGCATCTATAAGTGGTTTAATTGTTCACCCTCATTGGGATAGATGTTCTTGTTGTTCCATATAGGGCGGTGCCTCGTTTGAGTGATCTGACCCCCGAGGAAATCGCCGACGTCTTTTGTACAGTTCAAAGAATTGGGGGTGTAGTGCAAAAAGAGTACAATGCTGAAGGCTTGACGATTGCTTGTCAGGTAAATAGTATGTCCACTTGTCAGCCCAGACGCCATAACGCAAGTTGCACATGTAGGACGGTCCTGCTGCTGGGCAAAGTGTTCCTCATGTGCACATACATATAGTCCCTCGACGCTTTACCGATTTTGGCGGGGTTAATGACCGAGTATACCCGACGTTGGAGGCAGCTGAAGCGCGACTACCCAACCAACTCAAAGCTGTACCCGGTGAAGCTAGGGTACCAGAGCCGATAAAGGTTGATAATGAAGGGCGAACCCCGCGTACGGTTGAAGATATGGAAACAGAGGCCGTTCGGCTTCGCGGTCTTTTCTCCAGTTGATCAACCATGCGAGTGTCGTGCGTCAATGGCACAGCCTGTTTGGAATGTTGGTATGTTTTGACACCAATATTACACTGCATTTGAAGCATTTTTCCCTCGAGGCATTTATCCAGGCCCTTTCAATGTGCCCCTAATATTTGCCGTGTGGGGTTTGTTGTGAT
>WSTI01007708.1:14707-25673 GCA_019616915.1 Ceratobasidium sp. 423
AGAAATACATGGATTAGAGGAGATTGGAGAGGACAAGCTCAACTCCACTCAGAAAGAACGATTGAAAGAGCTTAGGGCGGAGGTCACTCGTATCCGCAAGGTGAAGCAAGATTATGTCAAGGCCCATCCAGAGCAGAGTCATCTGGTGCGCGGCCTGGAGCCACGGGCTCGTCGAAGAGAAGATGCAACTGCCCCAAACGCAGGTAAGCTCATATCCTAGTTCTAACAGTTAAACGATATAATGAATATGGCTTAGGTGGCTCTCAGGCCACGCCGGCTGTTCGCTCTGTCTTTGGGAAGAATGGCCTTCCACTTCACCCTGAACGTAGCATCTACTATGACCCTGTGCTTAATCCATATGGCATGCCTCCACCTGGAATGCCATATGCTGAACGAGGTAAGATTCCCGAACTGTGCGCCTGAGTAAAATTGATGTGGCCAAATAGCCCTATTGCCTCACGAAATTGAGCAAGACGACGAGCAAAGAGCCTCGGAAGGGGGTGCGTTGGAAGAGGATTCGGTGATGGATTCAGCCGACAGTGGTTCGGATGATGGTAAGCGATTGAGTATGAGTGCGATGTGTTAAATTGACCTGTTGCTCTAGAAGAGTCGGAGGACGACGATATTATGCTACCTGCCGGCCCTCCCCCAAGCGGTGCAAAACAACAAACTTCAGACTCTGAGTCGGATTCTGACGATTCTGACGATGACATCCCGATGCCTTCTGGCCCACCACCCTCCAAGTCCGCACCTCCTCTACCCAAAGGTCCTCCTCCAGTTGGACCACCTTTTCTTCCAACCGCTCCGTATGGCACCGCGTTTCCGCCGTTTCCGCCTAACGCTCCTCCATACGCTCAAGCACAGGCATATGTCCCCCCTCCCCCACCTGGCTTTCCAACGACAGCATATCCTGCATACCCCCCTCCATTTGTCCAGCCAGTTTCGTATCCTCAGCAGATGGTCGGGCGAGAACCGAAGCCCCGTGATAGACAGCTCGCCGAAGCGGTGCGAGCTGTACAAGACCCCCTCTCCAATATTCCTCACGTAACTTATCAAGCTCACCAGGCGCAGAGACACCAGCCTCCCGCACCTTCGTTGGCCGGAGCCGGTCCTTCAGCGGCATTGCAACACGGGCTTCCTCCCAAACCAGGCAGTGCGCCACAAACGGCTGCTTCAGCCACTATATCAGCCGAACCAGAATTACGTGACCTCAAGAAGGAAGCAACCGCATTCTTGCCAACTTCAATGAGGCGGGCTACCAAAAAGGGACCAAGCGTCAACGCGGCATCAGGTCTTCAGATCAACGCTGCCCCCAATGAGGGTGACGACCAAAGCGGGCCGTCAGCTGAGCCCCGGAAGGACCTTATGAGCGTGTTGGGGAGCCAGTTGGGGGTCGCGGATAAACCCGCTCCCGGCGCGAATACAAAAGCAGGCCAGGGCAGGGACGACTATGAAAAGTTCTTGGCAGAGGTTGGTTCATTACTGTAGGGCGATAACGGACTATCATATTCCACAATCGCGCATCGCTTGCAGTGAGTTATCTGTACGTCATAGACTACTCAGTATACATGTATTTTAGGCTTATTCCCGGTTAATATCACCGTATCGAGTTGGCTCAATAACAAATAAACATTGATGCCTTGCTATACTCGGCCTCGGCTAGAGATTGACTCACCTTCCTCATGCTCCACATGTGGCCTTTTAAGTATAACGGGCCCGCCTCGTTCGATAAAATGCACATGTGATTAGGAGTTTCACGAGGGGTGATGGTGGTTTGCATCCGCTCCTGTCGTTAAGTACGCCATCTGCTCTCACGAGGTCCATAATCCATCTAGAACTCACCACCACTCAACAACAGTCGTCTTCTGATTCCATGTCGCCAACTGCACTCCCGGTCGAGTCAAGTGGAAGTTTGAATGGCTCCTCGCAAGCTGTAAAACAGGGTGTACCCGCCGATCCTTCCAATTTGGTCGGCAAGAGTTCAATCCTACACCGCACTCCATGGCACCCCCCGATTGCGGTTTCCGCGAAAGGTACCCCATTCACGGACATATCTACCTCAAGGTTCTGTAGCCTAATCTTGCTCTAGGGTCCCACATTACCTTACAGGATGGTCGGCAAGTTATCGATGGTGTGGGAGGTGCGGCAGTTAGTTGCATAGGCAACGGTCACCCTGCCGTTGTGAAAGCTGTACAGGAGCAAGTCGAGAAGATGGCTTGTGAGTGTTATTAGAATGAACAGAGCCTGAAAATTAATCCACTTTTCGAAGATGTGTATAACGCACAACTCTCAAACGAACCGGCGGAAGAACTGGCTCGAACCTTGGTTGAAACATCAAACGGAGCGTTCGAGCAAGTCGGATTCGTTTCTGGAGGTGCGTGTACCCCCCGACAGGTCTACTAGTACCGCATGCACTCAACCTTAATGCCTTAGGGTCCGAGGCCGTTGAGGCCATGATCAAATTGGCCCGCCAGTACTGGTTTGAGAAGAAAGAGCCCAAGCGGACCAACTTTATTGCTCGCCAACTATCATTTCATGGAAACACTATTTCGACGTTGGCTTTGGGCGGCCATCCTTCACGAAGGGTCCCTTACGAAGACGTACTTGACCACCAAAACTTCCACCACGTTAGCCCTGCATACTATCGCCATTACGCCCGTGAGGGTGAAAGCGAGGAAGATTATGTGAAACGATTGAAAGAAGAATTGGAAGCGAAATTCCAGCAACTCGGAGGAGACACGGTCATTGGATGTGAGTCCAATTTTTGGTAGAATTCATAAAATGAGCCAACCTCACTTTACTACTAGTTGTTGCTGAAACGGTGGTAGGCGCTACCACCGGTTGCGTGCCTGCACCTAAAGGTTACTTCAAAGCGTGCCGAGAAGTGTGTGACAAGTATGGAGCCTTATTCATACTAGACGAGGTTATGAGTGGAATGGGTCGTAAGTCAAAAGTAGACGCATTCGACTCGGCATGACTAAATACCTTGTATAGGCATGGGCACTCTGCACGCATGGGAAAGTTTTGGAGACGGTGTGGCGCCTGATCTCCAGTCTGTGGCCAAAGGTCTTGGTGGAGGGTAAGTACCACCTTTTGTACCTTCAAGTACTTCTCTTATACTCCGAGTCTTAGTTATGGTTCCATTGGTGCCGTACTCGTTTCCCCCCGAGTCGCAAAGGGGATCCGCGACGGAAGTGGGTATTGGTGAGTATAACCACTTATGCAGAGGCAGGCTTCTGACGTAACCACAGGCTCCATGGACACACGTATCAGGCGCACCCAATCGCGTCGGCCGCTTCTTTGGCCGTTCAGCGTGCTATTGCATCCGAAAACTTGCTCGCTCTTTGCCGCCAACGGGGCGCTGAACTAGAACAGCTCCTAAGGGACAAACTTAGAGGACCCAACGCTCGATCTGCACCGTATATTTCTGACATTCGGGGTGGGGGTCTGTTCTGGGGAGTCGAGTTCGAGGTACCAGACGCCGAACTACCAAGGATCAATGCCACGTACCAACGATTAAGCGGCTCTGGACAAAATCTTCCCAACAACCGCCGGTTTGGGGTACTACTTCAGGATATGACCATGGACAAGGGTCTTATCGCTATCGCAATGACTGGATCTGTGGACGGGAAGCGCGGTGACCACTTGATTCTGGCCCCACCTTACAATGTTACCAAGGAAGAGCTTAACATTATTGTCGACCGCGCCGTCGAGAGCATAGAAGGATTGTTATTCGACTAGTCGCTGGTGTTTTTAAGAATTAGTTACATGAATATTGTTTATATTGGAATTAGACAACCTGTTATTTTCCGCGCGCTGGAACGGGCATCTCACTTGTGCGCTATGGGTGTTTAGAGTCCAACCGAAACACATGTAACACGCTGTATACCCCCACGTCCTGCCAGCAACTGACCTGCGACCTGCCCCACCCTGTCAAGCTATGGGGGAGTCCGCTCTCCGGGGTTTGAGAACCCCCGTAAATTATCTCTTGACCTTCAAGTTCTGTGAGGCCGTTCTTCATGGAGAGCCCAGTCAAGCCGGGCATAGCCTCATGTTGTGTTCCTAGTTGTATGCGCATATACTCTTATGGATTCTCTGGTGGGAACTAGATGCTTTAGTCTGTAGCACCTAATTAGAGAAGCCATCGAATTCCTACGTATTTAATAATTCTCGCTGGACTGAGTCCGATGGCTGGTCATTCGTCTGGGCTACTAGTACTGGGTACGTCCACTACTCTATTAGTTCTCATCTCGAGCTCCCTGGTATTGACGCGCTATGACCAGCGATCTTGAAGGGGGCGTGCACCCCGCGACACAGTTTCAGCACATCCGCTAAGAATGTAGAACTGTATACATGGTGTATAAAATAAAATTCGGTTTACTCTATGATTGGCAAACTAGAAAGTCCCTTCGTCATCATAACATAACTCTAAACCCTTGGGACAATCGTCGTAACCAACTTCCATTGACGCTATTTCAACGTCCAAATAATCCAAATCTAACCTCCCATTGGTTGAACTTTGTAGTGCCCCGGACCGGTGAGTAATTTCTTGATTTAGCCTATTTATTCCCTATCATCAACTTCGGGCATATATGCGCGCCCCCAACCTCTCGAAGTTCGCCTATTTGTTCGTCCAGTTCTTCGACTGGTATCGAAGAGAACATCTCCTGGATTGCATCCTCCAACAACTTTACTGAAGCTAATTTTAGCTGTTTATCCGACTTACGAGCCGAGACTTTGCTTTGTCGATCACGACCTGCAGTGGCACACTCTTCCAAGGTGTCACCCATTTCTGTTTGCAAGTTTTTCCATGGCTTAATTCTAGGAATCGCGCTTGTTTTCGAATCCATAGCTCATCTGTCTCAGTAAGTTTACACTCAGGTTATGAACGCTGCTAGTGAAACATGCGTAGCTAACCCATTTGACACACATATTGTCCTTTCGTACGTCGTACAATGTATTGGGCCATTGCTGCAGTAGTGGTCCTCTAAAAGAAGGTGGTGCGATGGTTCCAATGCTCTAAGTGACCGGCTTACTAAGCATTAGACATGGCAGAATCTGCTCGCACCTTCGTGCATCCTTTTCTCCCGTAACACTGAATATTACGCAGTGAAATTTGCATAGAATGCATATCTTGAATGTGAGGTGGACGGTGGTATGCCTTTTTAATTTTTTCTGGCTTCCTAGGGTCGGATCTGCGGCTACGTAACTGGTGAGGATTTCGAGAAAAAAGCATGTATACCGTCCTTCCGTGAGTTTATACTATATTATCGGCTAATCTTCCATTGGGATATTACTTTGTCTGCCGAGTAAACCGTCCAGCATGCAGAAGTTGTCAGTTTTAGGCGCTTAGATGAACTTGTCCATACAAAAGCCTGGACATCAAATGCTTACGTGTACACGCGCCAAGAAATTGACACATGTTTCCCCAATATGTCGATATCTGCTTGTTCGCTCCGTGACTACCTTATAGGGGTAATTATACCTCGGATGCGGTGCTGTGCTAGTACAATAGGCTTTTTGGGGAAAATTATATGCGTGTTTGTCTGGGTATATGCGTGAATTTCGGAGTATTTCGGTTTAAAATCACGGGTTAATACGTAATGTGAAACAGGAGGCCGTATTTGGATAAAGCGATGTATATGTAGCAGGGGAAGGGATTTGCACAGGGCAGCAATAGAACTCGAGTCTATGGTGTGTACCTTTTGATGTTGACGCGCCGGTGTGCTCTTACAGACCATTACGGACATCTGAAAACATGTAATTCATACACTACACACATCGTTTTTTAAAACCTGCTGTGGCAACAAGAACAACAGTGCGACGCGCAACCACGTTGCTACCCTGATCCCGATTTCATGGGATCACCCCCTTACGTCCATTTTTGGTCAAAATCGCGGTGCGCCAGGCGCTAATGAGATCACGTGTGCATCTTAAGAAGGCATTTCTCGCTTGAAGTAGGTCACGCACCTTGTTGCCAGCACAGAGCACCGTCCTCGACGTGTCTACGACCGGCACACGACTTATAAGCAGGCAATCTACTATACATTTGACCCAGGACGCGAAGTAATTATCTCGCGGATACTGCGGGCGTAACTGCTGTGCCTAACGACCAACGACACGTCTCCATACCCGCTTCTCGCCTGTCTGTTTCCTTCGTCTGTTCGGTTACTTTAGGCGTCTCTTCAACTAATACGATTTGCTCACGTTTACGACTACCCACAGCCACCGTTACCACCCACTCTTTAGATCTTTATAATGAGCATGACAGCGCCCCCTCCCCGAACGCGTACCATGTCGCATATGCGTCGACTCCCAGGCACACCCTCGCCCGCATCGACTAGCAGTCGTTCAAGAACGAGTTTTGGGGGACCAGGCGAGCAAACGACTCCTAAATCTGCTCTTGGTTTATCCGCTCCCCGTCCGCGGTCCAGTCTTAGCATGATCGAACGCCCGGTCACTCTAGGCGGCCGAGGACCACTCGAGCAGTCTGGATCTGGTTTGGCGCGTCCGAGCCCCCTTTCTTCGTCGCGGCCTTTGCCTCCCGGTCGGAGCACGAGCGGAGGAAAACGAGCCGCTGGAGCAAACAGCCCGATTCCGTTTGGAGAAAGCGAAGTTTATAGTAGCGATGCCCCTGGCCCCAGCGAAGTTCTTGAAGGCGCATTGAGGCGCGAAGTAGAAGAAAAAGAAGCGGTTTGTCTGCTTAACTCGCGTGTTTCAGACAATGGCTTAAATTAGATTTTTGTCTAGTTAATGATGCGACTTGCGAATCGAGACGATGCGATCGCGCAACTCGAATCTCGTCTTGCGAATTTGGATACCACCATGGTTCAAGGAGAAAGCCGTCTCTCTGAGCTCTACGCGGAACAGGAGCGCTGGGAGGCCGAACGGGCAGCACTCGAAAAACAAATTGCAAAAAAGGTGCGTGTAATCTCATTTTACGTTTTATCATGTTCGACTGACATGTATCGCAGACAACTATCATCGACAAACTCCGCATCCAACTTCGCGAACTCGAAAAGGAAAATCGGGAATGCACGCGTCGGTTAACCGAACAAGCGGCGCAGTTCGAGTCGGAGCGACAGGCCTTTTACGATAACACGACGCATCTCAAGTCGAGGATTCAGTCATTGACCGATCAACAGCGGGAATGGAAGGAACGGCTGCGTGAAGAGGAAGAGCAGGAGCTCAAGGAGGAGGCTGCCGCCGCCGAAGCCGAGGCTGAAGCTGAAGTCCAAACCAGTACCGATCCTGAAAACCCGTCTGTAGAGTCGCCTGTCATCCCAGCGCGCAAGAGGCCGTTCCACCATCGACTTCGTAGCAGCATAGACCGAGAGGCGGTCGAACCTCCCGAGATGACCGCGCTCAAGTTGGAGCTTTCTACTTTGAACACGTCGCACGGCAGCCTCGGCCAAACGGTCAAGACGCTCCAAAGTCAACTCGCCGATTTGGAACGCGTCAATTTGACTTTGCAGGAAGAAAACGAGGCGTTTACGATGTTGTTGCGCGAGAAGACTCTCAATGGCCAAATGAACATGTTGAGGCGCTCAGACTCTAGGTCTCCGTCCCCTGCTCCTTCCGAAGGGGAACAGCCCGAACAAGAGAAGGAAGACGAAAGCGAAGGGGCCAGCGCCAGGAGTGGATTGCTCTCCCCCGTCCAGTCGCCTCCTCCGCGCGCACGCACCCATTCGCGAGCGCCAAGACCTAATCGCGGTACATCCCCTGCACGGAGCACAAAGAGCGGGAAGAGCGCCAAGAGCGGGCGTCGCGTGACTGCTGAAACGTTGGCTGCCGAGACTTTGGCCAATTTGCCCGTCGCGGGCCCTGGTTTGGATCTTGCTGCCGAGCTTGGGCGGGCTGAAAGTATCCGTTTGGAGGATGATTTGGGTCAGTCCCAGGATCCTGAGGAGCCTGAAGCTCCAAAGGAGGACGAGGCTATGAAGGCTATAAAGGCCGAGCTTGAGGGTGTGTGCTTTTGTCTTTTCTAGTTTGGGTTTGACTTACCTGGCGTGTCGTAGCTCTCAAGGCCGAGATCAAGACGCTCAAGGAGGAGAACAAGGGCCTGACGCTCTACGCCTCCAAGATCATCGACCGTATTATTTCTCAAGAAGGCTTCGAGGAGATTCTGGCCGTCGATTACCGCAAGCCCCAGGAAGAGAAGAAGCCCGCTCCGGCCCTGGCTCCTGCCCCACGCAAGACTCTCCTCCAACGCGCTGCGTCGTTGTCCATCTCTTCTTCTACACCGCCGGTGACTGCTGCTCGACCACCACTGAAGATTACGACCGACGCCTCGGTCGACGGTGCGCCTGGCCCGGATAGCCCCGCCACGCCAATGGGCAGACGCGAGAAGCGTGGATTGTCGATGGACTGGAGTCGTTTGAACCCATTCGGCACCAAAGTACCCTCCACTCCCGTCGAGGACGTCCGCACTTCTGGCCTCAAGCCCCTCACGCTCGGCAAGACCCCCTCGGTCAAGGAAGAACCCGAGCTTATTGTCGGGGGTCGAAAACTCGATAACCAAGAAGACGAAGACGACCGGATCGAGCGCGAGCGGCTACATGCCGAGATGAAGCTCATGGGCATCGAAAAGACGCCGAGTATCCATACGCCAAGTGCAACGAGTTTTGCGGCTGCCGGTCAAGCACTTGTTGACCCTGTTTCTAGGAGCAGCTCGAGTACGCCGTCACTGGGTGGAATGGTCGGATGGGGTAAACGTCCAAATTCGGGACCTAGCCAGAAGCAACCCGCTGGAGGTCGAGTTCCTACTGGTGAATTGCGCGCTGAACATCTCGAGCTATTGAGCGACGATGGCCATTCGCTCCACTCGGCCGAGCACGAAGTGCGCGAAGTTGAGAATCGGATGGCTGCGTTGGCGGAAAAGGAGAAGCATTTGAGTGCGGAGATTGCAAAAGGAAAGGGTGGTGGGTTTACGGAGCCTCCTGCGCGGGGTACGAGGGTTCGAAGGCGGACGAACAGTACGGCCGGGAGCGCGACGAGCACGTTGTTTAGTGCTGGTCGTCTGAGTCGGGGCGGAAGTGAAATTGGTATTGGAGAGAAACCCGAGCACGAATAAGGCGCATCGGACTATACGGAGATTCCCGAAAAACGTGGAGACGATTCTTACGACCTTGTTACGAATTTGTTGTGTCTCTTGGAACCTTGTTGCTATACTACTGTGTGTTGCTGTATGTATTCGATTATCGGTCGCGTGTAGTAATTTGGTATCTTGCCCGTACCTGGAGCGACCCAAACCAAGGCAAAAGGGCTGTGCGTGTGACAAGCATCGACACCGGCTGCGCACGACGATACTGCTACAAGTCATGGCGAGTACAGAGGGGTTTTTTGCGCTGTGCATGCATCGCTACCAAGCGCAGGACGAGACGCATCTGGACATTGCCCCGGGAAGACTCGTGGTCGTGTGGCGGGTCGAGCCGAGCGGGTGGGCGGGTGTAGTGGACTTTGAAGGCGACTGGGACTGGGGCTGGATACCATACGGGTAAATCGAATCGCCTAGTGCTTAAGCGTTTTGAAAATTAATAATTCTTTGCGGATATATGACGGGGTTATATGACAGGTATGTACGGCCCATCGACGATGAAACGGTCGGTGTATTGGAACCGATCGCGCAACAACTCCGGGTCGGTGCTTATCGCGCAGTAACCACCATTCGGGCCACTGCCACCGACCACCTCGAGGGATATTCTTCGCCCGATTCCAACGAGTCTGACGCACTAGGCGACGAGTGGGCCAATATCCCAAGACAGAGGGTGAGTTGCCAATTCTGAAAATTTTCTTTCTTTTACTTATCTGATCCCAGCGGCCGTCGAGGGCGGCGACCAGGCCCCGGGATATGGACACTACCAAGGCGGCCCCGACTACGCCCCGGATGTCGCTCGATGAAGAGCCTCGGCTTCCATCGTCGACGGCACAGGCCGAAAAATCACCGGGCGTGCAGTTTGCGGCCACCTCGCCAACATCGTTTGTTCCCTCGCGGGTCCGTGCGTTCAGGCTGCGTTCCAAGTCGCGAGATGGCATTCGCTCAGACTCCGAGTCGACCACTCGTCCACGCCGGCCGTCGGTGTCGATTCGCCGTACGCGTGTGAGCATGTTTGGGTCCTCGCGCGAGCCGAATGTTGTGGAGCAGATCAAGCGGTTGGATGCGAGGCCGTGGTACCTCAAGCCGGTTCATTCGTCTGCGACTGGGGATATTGTCTTGGACCTCGATGGGAGCGTGCGAGCTGGTACGCTCGAGGCCATTGTCGAACGGTTGACGTGCGAGGCTCCGAGCAGAAACCACGAAATCGCGTTGAGGCGCGATATATTGTTCACCTACGAGGCGTTTACCACCGCTCAGCAGCTCTTTGACCTCATCACCGACCAGTACTCGCTCGAACCTCCACGCGAACTCAACGAGGGCCAGTTTGCAGATTGGAAAGAGAACAAGTTGAGGCCGACTCAAGCTAGGTGCGTATACCAACCATTTGTCCGTGAATGCCAGTAACCGGTTTTATAGGGTCCTGGATGTACTCGGAGCGTGGCTAGACCTTCCTCGCTTGTGCCAGGACGACCCTGAGCTTATGCCCCGAATGCGCGAGTTCTTGCAGTTTGTGACCAAACCTGAGAGCCTAGCTGCAGAAGCGCGTCGGCACCTCAGAACTATCGAACAGCTCGTGAGTGTGTTTCTTGTGTGTTCCGTACGCAAATTCATCGCTTGTTGCAGATCTCGCCTTGTACTCAACGTCCCCCCACACCCCAACGTCGAAGACGCAGATCAGAGAAACAACGGCCGTTCCCTACCCTTTCTTCTTCCCCGTCAAACGGCACCCGCGCCCACTCTCATTCTTTCTCGGGGTTACTTCTTTCTCCGACTACTGGCGTACGCTCCGAGAGCCCACAGCCAGGACTGGAACACACCAGCTCTTTGCGGGGGTTCGCGAGCCCTGTCCAACGGTCGACCAGTCCCAGA
>WSTI01007709.1:0-18007 GCA_019616915.1 Ceratobasidium sp. 423
AACGTGTCGTCCCAAAATACGAAGGGCCTGCTTGGGTGCCAAGCCATCCAAGAGCACAAGAATGCCTAGGCGATCATGCTGCGTGCGCGGTTATTCGTTTAAAAGTGTACCTCGGGATCGCCACAGAATCTCAAGTGCCCCGCTCAAACTCAAACATGGCGTCGACGTCTTCTGCAGCACATACCGAGCCTACTACCTCTCCTAAAGCGCCTTCTCCCGCTGCCGCACCATCTTCTGCGGCAAAAGCGGGTTCTGAACAACCCCGGCCTATCTTGGAAACAACATGGCATGCCCTATCTCAGGTACGTACCAGTGGCGGCCCGACCTACCACCTCGCTCACTTTTGCTTTGCAGGCACCGCCGCCATCTCTACGTGAGATCTTGTCCGCATACAACTCCAAGGGCGAAGGCGACCGTGAGATGCTAATAGCACTTCTCAATGCAAAGAGTGCCGAAGACCAGCGATTGGCTTCCTTGACCACCCTCCATCAAACGGTGTTGCAAATGCAGCACGCCATTGCCATTGCCGCTGTAACCGCCCAGCAACCAGCAGCTCGTCCTGCTGCAACTCAGCCACAGTCGTCGCGTAGGAAGCGCAGCCACACCGAGTACGCCTCTGACGCATACAAGGCCGGCGCATATGACGACCGCGAGCCGCCACTGCCTCCTTCGCCCAACTCATCCGCCTCTGGATCCTCCCCCCGTGCCGACTATCCCCATCTTGCAAACCCTAGCACCATGTCGATCCGTACTCTCTTGCACCCTTCAAAGCGCCGCCGCGAGTCTGGCTACGACGAACGTGAGCGGGTATATGATGAACGAGAACGAGAACGCGAGCGGGATCGTGATCGTGATCGTGAGCGCGCATATATCGAGGACCGTGAATACCGTTCCCGATCCCGGCCACATGTTGTCGTCCACCCACCGCCTGCAGAGCGCGAGTACCGCCATACGATGCGCACTTCGTCCGCGCGGGATGAGTCACATGAATCGAGGCGTTCGCCATCGACATAGTGGGCGTATTATTGTGCTGATCTTGGTCTCCCTTTGCTCTATGATATATTCCTCCACTGTACTCCACTATATCGCATGTTTCTATGGCTGTTGTGTGTGTATTGTTTTCCTGGTATCTTCGTCATCATAGCCTCTCCTTATGTTTTGTCCTCTCTCGTCTGTGACTTATTCTTATCGTGTTCGTTCTGGTTGAATCCATATCGATGAAAGTCTATTATGTGTAAACTAAGGACAGCGACGAAAGAGGACAGAGTGAAACAAAATTATAGGGACATGTTACAAAAGGCGCCCCCAATAGGTCTCCACGGTCTAAACCAACTCCAAGGGACGATAGGTCGCATCCCACATTCGCTTTTTGATATATTCTTCCAGGTCCGCGTTATCGCCCTCGAGCTCGATCCTTGCGTGGCCCTCTTCCATAGCGCGCCTAACTACGGCGGCCGCGATATGCACGCTCACCAAACGTACATTGGCCAAGTCAGGTAACAGGGACCGATCATCGTTTGGCGCTAGTTCGGCAAGGGCTTGGACACCGGCCATAATCATGCCAGGCGATAGCGTACGTGAACGTGAAATGACGGTGCCTAGGCCTAGGGCTGGGTAACAAATCGCGTTGTTGGCTTCGGACACCTTGTGTGTTGTGCCGTCCGGCATATGAATCAAAGGGAACGGTCTGAAACAGGGAAGTGAGCCGTATTCCTTGAATTAGGGACTAAAGCACTTACGATCCAGTCGCACACAAGGCCTTGTAATCCGTCCAAACCATAGCATCGGCTATATGCGTATTAGTCAAGCCCTGATTAATGAGACTGGAACATACCAGGGTCAATCTCAGCCAATGATGTTGGGTTTGACAGAGGTAAAATAATCGGTCGTTCACATCCCTTGGCCATTTCCCTCACAACTTCCTCCGTAAATCCCCTCGAGTGGGTGCTTGTCCCAATCAGAATCGTAGGTTTGACCTCGTGCACCACGTCGATTAGCCTAAGAGCCTCCTGCTCATCCATCTCACGCTTCCATCCTTGTACCTCGCTTGGGTCACGCGCATATTCTTCTTGGCCCGGGCGGAGATTGGGGTTTGACTTGAGGAGCAGACCGTCGGCATCGAGACACCAGAATCTCTTGTTGGCTTCTTCCCGGCCAAGGCCGTCAACCAGGATCATACCCTGGCGAATCTGGTTGAGGATACCCATCCCGGCGACTCCCGCACCGTAAAGAACGATGCGGGAGTCAGCAAGCTTTCCACCTGTGATTCTAAGGGCCGACATGACCGCTGCGAGAGCTACCGCACCGGTTCCTTGGATATCATCATTAAAGACTGGCACATGTGATTGGTACTTGTCGAGAAGTCGCTGGGCATTCTTGTTCCCAAAGCTATGCACATGGATTAGTACAATGGTAGAATTCACGAGTCAATGCTCACTCTTCAAAGTGAATCAGGGCGTCGGGAAACAAGGCCGATATGTGCTTGATAAACTTGTCTACAAATCGGTTGTACGGTTCGCCTCGTACACGAGTGTGTTTCCAACCCATGTACAGTGGGTCTACGCTAAGGTTTAGATGCCAAGTCACTGGACGTAAGGTTGTTTCCTCACCAGAGAAAAGCAAATGATTATCCGTCCCCACATCGAGGACGACTGGCAAGATACTGGGCATTATTCAGGGGCGCCTACTCTAGGCTTATTATCGCTTGGCTCTCACCGGTTGGGGTTTAATCCCGCGCCAAGAGTGTACAGTGCTGCTTTACTGGTCGCGATTCTAGAGGCCTGGTCAGGCGAAATTGGAATTCGTGAAATCATTAGGAACTGACGTGATCCCGCCTACTCCTTGGTCGCCAATGCCTACCCCACAGCCGAAAATCAACCGGCAAGGTCAACCTTTATTTAACAATGGCTTGGCGCGACAACCCACCGAGAATAGCCTCCGAGTCGGTGACAACGACCAAATCGATAGGCCCTTTTCAAGCTTCGTTAGAGAAGTTCTGATAGGTCAACGAGCATACACACCTGCATTTGGGTCAGAGACGTCCGGTTCATAGTTGAGTGACTCGACATGGGCTTCGAGTTGGGCACGCATGCCATCTGCGTTAGGATAGCTCTGAATTTGATCAGTTTACTATCCGAAGGAACTCGGGAACAATACATACAAGGAAACACCCAATCTACGTAGTCAAGGTCAGTGCCGCTCTATTCGGATCAAGTGCTGGTGCTCACAGGCCGCCGGAAGAGGTGCGAGAATTGTTGGATTGCTTCGCCTGCAGTGGGCGTGTACAAAACTATGTAACGTGAATTCAGTGATAATTCAACTAATATTAAGTATACTTACTGCTAAGCAATTCGGACAAGTGCTCCTGCATCAGGCGGTAAAACAAAACTTGGTTTTGGTCCCGGAGACTCGCAAGGAAGGCATGCTTCCTGTCGTAACGTTAGAAATGTGGCGCACTGGTGGAGATTATACGCACAAAAGATTTGTAGGCTGTTTCTGAAGCTGACTCCAGGCTCGTTGGACTTGAGTTTCAAGAGTGTGAATCTATACAGCATGCACAAATTTTGTCGCAATGAACAAGATTAGACGAGACTCTGACTCACGTCATACGGCAGGAAACCCTCGAGACCAAATATCGCCTTTAGATAATATCTGTCTTAGTATTCGCACGGTATAATTATAACCAGCAATACTCACGCGTTCTTCCCTCGTAAACGCAGCTCCCTAGTCAGGGTCATCCCAAAACGTGAGCCAAGAGCAACACATGGAGGTGCACTAGGTGGCAAGCAAACCTTGTTTAAACGCGGTGAATTTAGGAGTGCGTCTGCCCGAAGATTCGTCTTGATAGGAACCAAGTTCTTTGTCTTGGACGTTGCCGAGTCAATTGTCACCAAACGGGCTAGTAATCGTTGCTGGATTTGAGCTCGACTAGAATAACCCTCGAGTTTGTAAGGTCGCCTATATCCTACTCATTGAAACTCACAAGGGGGCACCACGAGGCACCACGCGTCTGAGCATTGTATGTGCAATGCAATAACTAGAACCCAAGAAAGCGATGTGAAAGCAAGCAAAGCGAAGAATAGACACCAGAAGAGCAAGTAGAAAAGCGGACAGACGTTCAGGGTCCAAGGGACGTCATTCAGCGCTTAGCGAGGGATCGCATCACCACCATGTCACTATTTACGCGGATCGCCTTTGGTACTCGGTTGGTGCAATGCCAGACCAAAATACTACGGAGATGCATGGCTATACACCATGGCTCCCCGGCGTTCCTTTCGACGAGGGCTAGGTCCACCCAATCTGGCGCTAGCTCGCTGTTGTCACAAGTTGAGGCAGAGATCGCGGCCAAACGAGGACAGGGCAGCATGGCGGCAGATGGCACAAACGTCGGTCCGTTTCAGCTGGGCATATCCCCGGAAGCAATGAGAGGTCCCAAAGTGAAGCCTTGGAAGGAACTCAGCACTGGCGGCAAAGGTACGTTCATTTCGAGTTACCGCCACCATCAGATTCTGATCATGCTCCAGCCATGAGGGTGACTGCTAGGGCTAGCAATCTTACTGTCATTCTACTTGGAGCAGGTCTATCCGCTGTACTCGTATACGCGCTAGCTACCGAGTTGTTTGCCCGTAACTCCCCCACCGTCATCTATGGAGAGGCCACTGATCGAATTCGTTATTCGCATGAACTCGCTCGTTTCCTCATCCCACCGTACAAGTTTCATAATAACCCACCTTCCTCATCTACTACGCCTCCTCGTCACCGAAATCGTCATATTTCATCCCAAGTCGCTGTTGATAGTTTTGGACGAGAGCATTTGTTCTTGCACTTTTATATGGATAGCGCTGTTCCAAACACACGGGCATCTTCACCATCTTGGTTCGATTCGGACTGGAACTTTTCATACCAAGAAGCTGCACATTGGCTAAAGGCTCAGACTACTTATGCGGTTGATAGCGCTCGGCGATCCTTTGCCTATCTTACTGGAACACCCCTCCCATCCCCGTCTCCACCCACTCGAACTTCAAGTGTGGGCAACGACCGAACTGAGATTGGGAAATCTGGAGGAGAGGGTGCATGGAGCTTTGCCGGAATCTTTTCATCCTTGAAAGGGAAGACCCGAGGGCTCGGAGGGCAGACAGATGAGCGGGGTTTATATACGAGTGGAGAAGTACATGTTGACCTAGTCAAGGTATGGATCGGATCGACGTGGTTTTATGCATACTAACAAGCTAGTAGGACGAGAACGGCATATACCAGTACCGATATCTCCTGGTAGACATCCCCAGTAAGCGCCCCTACACTGATTAGCTCATCCAACTAAAATTATACACAGACTCACGAGCGTACAAACACAAGCGAGTGTTTGTAGAACGGGACGCAACCGTCCGAGACGGAGACACTCTAGTCATGTGGGAATCGAATTGATCAATCAAAAGCACGGCCCATTGTACAACACTCTTGGCTATCTATTACATCCCCCTGATTGTTTATTCGACAAACCAACCCCCGAATTATGTATCCCTTCACACCACACCTTGTGTTACAATTTATGCAAGTTGGGCTTCAATTGATTTGGATGTGCTCTACGATCGTAAACGATCCTGCTAACCCAATATTGGAGATATGCGCTGCCGCGGAGGTATCCTTTGATGCCATCTTACGAGCATGCCACTCGGCACGGGCAGGGTCGGCCCTATAGTCCGATCAAGTCGTAGCCAAGAATAAACTTGGGTGAATACTAACCATGCTGCCCCCCAACCATCCTCGGCTTCAAACCGCACCAAAAATGCACGGGATCGTCCAGGAAATAGTTTCTGGTGTAACGCGATCGTCGGGGCCTCTTCGATCGCCGATGAATTGGGAGGAGTGTTCGTTTCACTTGTCAAGAGGAAGCCCGTCTAGCCGATCCCATAAGCCGTGAATCAAAGTGAGGAATCCAGGAAACTTACTCGCGCCAGCTTGCTTACGTCCCAGACGGCCAACGTATTCCAAGGGCAAGTCCGCCCTGTCAAGTGCACTTGACGGGCCGCACTATCGGAATGGGTCTGAAAAGTGTGTGCGTCAAAGGCCTTTCCAACTACGAGAACATCTAAACAACATGGTCAATATAATTAATTCTTCATGTCCTAAAGCCGGCACTAACCTCCAGTGCATAGATCTACCATCTTCTTCACCTTTTCGGGCTCGACATCAACTTCTACACTCTGGAATAACACACCCTCAAAACCTCTATCATGGGCAAAAGCCACAATAGCATTCAGTGCTGGAATAAATTGACCGTATGTTGCTCGCGTAAAAGGTAGGACATAGACTTTTGCTGAATCGGTTCCCTCCCCGCCTACCACCACGGTGTCTTGAGGAAGCGCAGAAAGGAGGCTATCAAGGTCCGAAGGAGGTAAGCTGACCTACACCTGGCCTGCGTTGTAAGCCCGAGGACCGGTTCCAGACTTGGTGGGACATACAGCTAGAATTACACTTGTGCTATAACCCAGTGCCCTAGTGACCGCTGCCGAGATGGGCGCAGTGTCGAGTGGGGTACTTTGATCAGATTGTCGTTTATGAACGCGAATGGCGGCAAGGACTCTCTGCATGCCGGTAGTGGTTAGGGTCAAACTCATTCGTTGGACTCATTGCAGGGGCGGACTATTTGAAATATATAGAATGTATGTGCCTCATGGTTGTTCACTCGGCTTGGACTCTTGCGAGCAGAACTAGATTTATTCGCGCTACCACATAACACTAAATTTTACCAATTTTCCAAACATCTATCTAAGGAACGGGAAATCAAAGGCCAAAGAAACGTTACGCATATATGCGCTTAGACTTTACAAACAACGCCCTGCGGAGCACGGGGGCTCGCCAACCCCACGGACATATTTTTCTCCAACCGCCCGAACCCACAGACCATACTTGTAAGGTTGTTACGAATGACTCCAGCACAGTCGATGACCCCGCTTTCATCATAATATCCTTCAAGCTGCGACAATGATTCTACTACGCGTGCGTAGTTACCCAAAAACGGATGGGCACGCACTGGATCCGTGCATCCGTGCCCTAGAGTAACGCACCACGTCCCCTCAATAAAGACCGAATGAGCCTCAGGATCTGGCGATGGTTCGAGTAGAATGGAATATACATAGTCGCAGGGCAGCAATTTGGGCCTGTTGACTTGGGCGGGGAAGACCCACGATCCATTGTGGCACACGGGATGCCATGGAGTAATCACCAGTTGTCCAATAGTGCATAGATTCAGAGTTTGGCCAGGGCGGACAGTCCTGAGAACGGCGGCAACTCGCGCGGTACCATTAGGAGTGCGAACAATGGTTCCCCGGCGGAGTTCAGATACCTTAGTTTTGCCACTTTCAGTATCCACATAGCACCAGCCTGCGAAACATGGTGCTGCACTCGAACGATAAATTGCCATTGACTCGACAGGAGCATAAATAGCGGCAGACATGCTCCCAGGGCGGTGTACATCTTGGTCCCTAAGAGAGGGCTTGGGAGGAGGCAGCGAATCAAAGTTTTGGTCAATATGGTCCCGGATCGAGGTGAAGATCGTAGAGTTATATCCATAGACCTGGAGACCTTCGTCCTTGAAATTCAAGCATTGCTGGCGCTGATGCGAGCGTGCGAGGGAAGGAAGATAGTGCACACCCCACCGAGCCCAGTGCTCAGGCTCGAGGCCCAGGAGGACCTGGGAAGTTATGTCTGTAGTGAGTGCTTTGCTGGGCCCATAGTCCTTCAAAACACGGTTGTTAACATAGTTCGAGATAGATTGCTCGAACTCGGATTTAGTGACCGGGCAGGCTGTGCTAGTCTTTTTCGATCCTCGGAAGATATTGGATACGGCGCAAATGAACGAGAGACGGTAGACATGGTGTTGCAATATAACCGAGCTCCGGACTTCGTGACTGGGCTGAAGAGTTCGTTTGACCAAATGCAAAGAGCCTCTGTCTGAGTGAGTATGGGGAGAGTACTTGGCCGTTATATTTACTTCCCGCCTCGCGCCAGGCCCGAAACACCGAGAGGGTAATTGTACAACAACATCCCTCGTCTGCCCATACTGAAGATCTCCTACCCTGATACTAGCGCCCCAGCTTGAATGCGTGACCGGGAGCGCGCCCCATACTTTGACTTCCGCACCTGCACTAGGTTCCTCCATAACAACCTCCACATCCAGGGTACACCCCGTGGCCCATGTCGACATTAGGTTTGCGAGCGCGTGTACAAAGACAGTTCCGACCATGCCAGAGTCTGGGATAAACCCATACATGCCCTGCCCAAGGTCTGCAATTTCGTCCAAAAGACGAGAGTCGAGGTTGTAACCGAAGCCGAAGGTCGAAATCGTAAACTTGGGTGCATCGGAAGGTAACGCATCGAGGTAATACTTGAGCGTTGGAATGTGACCGCGAGGGGGATCAATGTTCGGCTGACCGTCAGTAAGTATGAACACTGCAGACAACCGTTGGTCATTGGGCGGAGCGTCATATACGATCGGAGCTTTGATTTCAGACCCCAGTTCAGTTTTTGGTTCTTGGAAGGGAGGGGGAGACGGTTGTGCTTTCTTGCCAAGGCCAAGGGCGTTGATCCGTGAAATTCCCCTGGGTGCGATCGCTGCCGACACAGGTGGTGGGGGCTGAGGCCGAGGTGACGAACTTGAAGGAACCAGCGCTCGGGTTGGAGTGTTTCCAGTCACAACGTTCATCCCGGTCTTCAGACCGTCCCAGAGATTGGTCATGCCTCTAGTGCGAAGTCCCTCAACTCTGCTCCAGACGTTTGCCCGATTACCGTCACTCATAGCGGTCAAGGGCACTACAACCTGAGACACAATCAATTATCTTCGTACTCTTGTCTGCACAACGATACTCACCTCGGCAGAATCACTAAATGTTACGACGGCAATGCGGTCATCATCACCCATAGATTCAATAATAGTCCGTGTTGCGTGTTTTACGACGTCAAGTACGGATAACCCGGTGGTTTCGTTCTTGTCTATTCAAGGAGGCATGAGCCATTGAACAGAGATACCGGGACTGAAGTTACCTTGTTCCCCTGGCACGGGAGCTTCTGTATCCATAGATCCACTGACATCGATTACAAGGCATAGGTCCACCGGAGCCCGGCGACTAGTATTTTTCTCTCCGGCGGGTTTGGGTTCGGCTGGAGGAACGAGAGAAACAAGAAGCTCCCGGCTGGATGGCTGAGCCACTAGAGTAATATCAAGGTCACCTAGTTGATTTGTTAGATCATACGCCGGAGGCGCATCTAGTTCAGTGGGAGACGGGGAAGGACTGGTTGAAACCATAATAAAAAGGTTCGAAGGAAACCAGGGGTGGTGGCCTGCTCGGTGGGATCGAGCTCAATTTATAAGTTTTATTGGGCGCTCGTTAACGATGCGGAGCTTTTCATTGCACAGGGATCCCATCCGGCGGTCACATGCATTTTTGGCGTTTTGCGGGGTTGACTCAAACAGGGACCGAAGCACAGCACCGGCGCTTGGTGGCCCATCACGAGGCGCGGACCCTACACCACCGGCCCTTTGTCAGCTGGTTTTAGGCTTGAGTCCGGGCTAGCCAGCTCCTGGCACGTGGTCAATCTGGATTCCAGCAAAAGCGCTCATATCAGGATTCCAGCTGGTTGAGGCTCCCAGCTGGAAACAAGCTGGTTCTGAAAGCAAATTCGCTTAGAAATTAGCGACAAAAATGCACCACCGGCGCGAATCGAACCAACGTCAGTCAGGTCAGCCGAAACCCCTGAGTGAGACTCTTGACCTCTGAGCCATTGAAACGTTAAAGGCATCAACTGATACAGGAATATATCTTGTCTCGACTGTACGTGGAGCCCATTGTTCTAACATGTCAAATAGTTTTATCTCACTAGTTGGAGTGTTGTGAGCTAGAAATGCTCTGGAAGAATGCTTCTAATTAGATATCTAATTAAGTTTATATGCCACAAGCAACGAACGCCATTTGTGTGGCGACTTTGCTCGCATTTTTCTTGCTGTGCAAGTCGAATTTCATAACTCGACCAGCTTGAATCCAGCACGGCGTCGTTCCAGCTGGAAACCAGTTGGGGCTCCAGAAAATACCCGGATTGTGGCTGAGTCACGTTCCAGATACGCGCCTCGGGTAAGAAAGCTCCGGGCATTTGGGGCGGCCGTGTAATACCAGCTCGATTACATTTACAGTATATTGAACAAACTCGTCCACAACATGAGTCGTATTCCACCAGCCCTCGCATATCTCGTAATATATAACCCAACTCTACAACCAAACCCAGAGGACCTGACGGAGGGTCGGGACGAAGACGATGTGACCGAGCAAGCACATGTTTTATTCTACACCGCTCGGGAACGAGCCGTATCCCGAGATCGCATCCTCCGTCAAGTCGGCCTTGCGAAAGCATTAGCAAACTTTGCGGAGTAAGTGAGTCCTAGACGTGCGGTTGAGGTATCTTGGTACATCCCTAACCAACTCATGCAAGAATGTTTACTTCCCAGCCCGGATTTGACAATGTCCACGCCCAAAAGAGTAGACTTATTATGATCTCTCCCGAACCCAACTTTTGGATTCATACCGTGAGCCTACTACCGCCCGCCACCCGCCCTGAAACTAACGGTAAGAAGAAACGCAGTGTGTGAATCTGGCAAAAACGCCCAAAGTAACAACAAAGAACACGCCTTCGGGTGGCGAGCAACCAGAGGAGTTTGACTATCATAGCAACTCGCTTAATGATGAAGTGCTCCGTGCGCAGTTACTGCAGGCATATCAGAATTTCAGGGTGCGGTTATTTGTTCTGCGTACTTTAGTGACTTCGTCTCATGCTCGTCAATTCAGTTACAACATGGAGGATTTAGTCAAATAATGCAAACGGATGGTGTCCGCTTCCTAGAGCGCCGACTTGAGTCATTTTTTACGCCCTGGGCCTGGCAATGGGACGTAGGGGCTACTCCTGAGTTTGGAGCCTATCTTGGTATGGGCTTGTCGTTGAATACTGTTCCGCCGAGTACCAACTTGTAGAGCAGGACTCTCCATTCATCCCCTCAAGAAGCAATTTGCGAATTCAACAGCCGATTACAACCAACATGTCCCCAACACCCCGACACTGGTGCTAGCACCGCCTCACATTATTACCAGTTCTGGAGTGTCGCCAATCTCCCCTCTTCTCCCCCTGGCACGACTTTTGGAACCATTCGTACCACCCCCGGTGCCAAGCCCTCCGCCTTCACCTATGGCCGTAACACCAGCTGCAACGTCTGCCCCGATGCATATGCTGGCCACTGGTGGGAACGTGGTGACCAAGTATATAACCAAGCCAGCTGCGCAAGTCGTAGATCCCAGAAACTGGAGTTGGCCGGCGCTACCATTTGGTAAAGGCTCTGTCCGAGGAAAAGGAAAGGATCGCAGCAAGGCATCAACGAATATCACAGTGGAAACAAATTCAGAGCCGAAAGGTCCATCTGGTCCGGAGAGTGTAGCTTCCTCTGGGCCGAATCTTTCAAAAGATCACCTTGGTCCTCCAACTGACGAGGCTGTATCAAGGGCCAGTCATTCTGTGAGTCCGAGCACGATAGATCACGAATCTCTTTTAGACGCCCAACTGGATATGATTACAAGTAATAACGCCAGTACTCCAGTCGACCCGGCATCCGTACCACTTCCGAGTGATTCTGACTCAGATTTAGTTGCCCTTGTTGATGCCGAAGTCGGTAACCCGAATGAGGCTACCCAAAGCATCGACCAGGCACCAGCTCCCCACATACTCGTTGAATCCACTCTGGCCACAGATACAGATAGTTCTAATCATGCGGATGAGAACACGACAGAAGGCGAAGCTGCATTGGCGAGCGGCTCCCCGCCAGTCGAGGGGGAACGAGAGCATATGCTGAGCGAACCCACTTCGGAATCATTGCAGGCTACCCCCATAGCGATAGCGCGCGTTGGACTTCCCGCAGAAGACCCAGCACCTGCACCTTCGACCGTAGTACCAACAGTGGTCGAAATCCAATCCTCGACGCATATAGGAGCCGAAACGACGTCTGGGTCTGTTAGTGTCTGGCTTGACTCGCCAGCCGAGCGGCTCGGTCTGGAGACTGTTCAGAAGCAACGAGTAACTTGGCTCGCTGTAAGTACCGTATTATGATCATTTATGAGGTGACTAACATGGTTCAAGATTCCCGGCTTGTTAGTTGCGAGTGTCATTAAAGAAGAGGATAATGATGTCTGGAAAGGTGCAGCTCAACGCCTGCTTTTAGCGGTTTACGAAACCATTCAGAAGAGGCGCCTAACTGCAGCGTGAGTCTCTTTTTCGTGTCATGGATCCGCTGGTCTGATCAGTTTGCAGGGAAACCACGCTAAGAGCACTCAATACCACGAAATTCGTAGCACATTGTCCAGCTGTCCAACTGTCAGGGTCATCTTCACTGCCTCAGTTCACGTCCGAATCACCACACTTGTTTTCTTCAGCACGCGCCTTGCAGTATGTGCATCTATCTTGCATAACATAAGTCCATGATGTATGTATATAACATTTTTAACAGATTTTCAACCTCTCCGGCAATCCGTGAAATTGTCACTCAAACTCGGTGGGGGACTTGGTGTGCTGCACGCCAATCAACGATTAAAACCAGGGTCTACATGGAGGTGGACCGGAAGGACGCCAACCTAGTTGAAGTAGACCACGAACTAGGAAGTGCTTGTCGGAGATGGGACGAGAGCGACTTGTAGTACCCAATGAATATTATTTTGTACTCTGGAAATTATCGTATCCTGCACGCGTTTGGAGTGAACGACACCGCATGCATATATGCGATCACATTGTCGATGATCGACTCTTACGTAACAACCTCTTGCACACTCTCCGTTTGCCACATCATCGAGCCCGTTAGCTTCTACCAAGTCATTTGTATCATGCCCCCAATCCCCGCCAAGAAACCCAAAAGCGTCAAACCGTTCACTCTAGAATCAACCCTCGGGGATTTATCAAGCATACGGGCGCAGGGAATCGATTTGTCGGTCTTGTTGGATCAATCTGCTGATGGTCTTTCATCCGATGCCCAGTCCGATGAGGCAGTGAAGAAATCGCAGGAGTTTATTAGAAGTGTAAGGAATGCATTGGAGGTAGATGGGGATGTTGCAGCGCAAGGGGACCGCGTGGAGGTTGTACGTGCAACGCTACAAGAGATCGAAACCGGTTTCTCGTAGAGGTAATATACTTAATTGCTCCGCTTGTTCCCATCGAGCTTATTGACTTGTCTTTTCAGGTTGCGAATAACTCATTTCCCTCCTTTATGATGTTTACTACCTGTTTTCTGGAGGTGTGGCCCGTGCCCAATGTGTATTTACTGTAGTTCACGTGACAAACGCGTCTCCCCCGCTTGGCGCACGCGTCGACAATCGACTTGCTACTTTTTACTATTCCCTAGGGATCTTTGAAACCATGAGTAAGGACTCAGTGTGTCCGCCCAAAGTATATACAAGTTGAAGTGTCAATAGGTTATGGTGGCAGTGGTTATTACGGTGATGGAGGCGGGTTCCTGTCCGGAAGTCAAGTGGGGGGTGGTAGCCAAGGTTCGCCTGGTGGTAGGGTAGGTATCCGGTAGAATAATCAGTGATATCATTCATGCAACGGCTTGGCTAGGCGCGGAACCCCAACCAGTCGTTGCGCGCAATCACGATCCGACAAATCTACACCGCTGAACAAACTCATTCGGACGCCGAGTTCATGATCGACGGCTCAGAGACTACCCAGGTACGCTGCTCGACTAATAAAGGCGTCATTTGGTATCGCTATAGCCATGTTGTCCAACAGGTTACTCTTGTGGCTCAGGTGGTTGCGGCCAATAAGCAAGCCACAAACATCACATATAAACTGAACGATGGGACGGCCGAAATCAAAGCCAAACACTGGTTGGATAGCAGCGAGGAAGAAGCGATAGGACATGGCCAAAGGTATAATTTACGATTTGCCCTGGTACTTAGGTTGATGCTCCACCCAGTGAACATGTCTATATCCGAGTGGTTGGCACACTGAAAACGTTTAGCGGGGAGCGGCAAATCAATGCAGTTCATACCAGGTTTCTACTATTGCCCCGAGTGTTTTCGCCATGTTGACTTTATGCATCGGTAGGCTTGTGACCGATCCCATGGAAATTTATTACCATCTCATTGAGGCGCAGCTGGTACACCTTCATTATACACGGGTACAAGTGAGTGGGCTTCCACGAAACACAGCATGTGGCTGACCGGTCGATGGAGTCTGGTGCTGTACCAAGTACTATTTCTGCCGGTGCCCCTGCAGCATCAGCGTATCAGGCAGGCGGCAAAGGTCGTTACCCAGCTATCACAATACTCTACCCTTATTAACTCTATTTTGGCAGGTCAACAATCTAAGTTTGCAAACTTCCCTCCACTCCAACGCCGGATATTGGAAGTGTTGGATCAGCTCATGCCTCAGCATGACGAAGGGGTTCATGTCACAACTATTGCTAGCGGGCTTAATGTACAAGCTAGCATCGATGAGATTGGGTACGTATTGATGCTCCCCGACGTGTCAAACCTAATCACGATTTATTACTCCATTTAACAGGGCTACTATGGAGAAGCTCGCTGAAGAGGGCCATATTTATGCTACAGTGGGTTGATTCGAGCTAACCTCCTGCGCTTGGGCTGATATTCGCTCCTAGAAGGATGACGAGCATTTCGCAATCTCATGAATGTGATCCTTGCTTCCAAGTTGTAACTATCTGTCTCTCCGAATTTCTATTTTGGCAGCCAAATAATACTAGCGGGGTTATACTAAAGTCAGGGGGTCCTCGCCCCATATAATATCATGCACCTTTTTGGATAGCGCCTAAAATAGAATGGTAAGTATCGTTCAATCGTTCCGCACGACCGACGTACTTGATTCAAGATGCGGCTCTTGGCGGCGCCATCCTTTCTGTTCGATATCTGGTCCCAGTATGAGTAAAGGCATGGAACCCATTGCTTCACTTCACTGACCGTAACTTCCTTCAATCTGTGATAGCGATTATGGGCATCAGGTTCCCGAGCGTAACCCTCGAATAATTCCCTAAGAGTGGGGGCCTCTTCAATAATGCCGTCGGCCGCTGATTCGGTGATATTTCGAATCTGTTGTAACATTTTCTTGTACGTATCAGCTTTAGAAGACCCGCACTTGACTTGTGTGTCGGTGCTATGGTGAGTTATGAGTCAACACGCGGCTCCGTACCCGTCCTATAACGTTCGACCTACCAAAACGGTAGGAAAGATTCCCGAATTCGTTTATGTGGCTTGATTCCTACGCCAGTGCGGTTCAATTTCAGATGGGCGTGCTGCTTGTAGGCCAACGGAAACATACCAAGATCTCCGGTTATATTGAATAACCATTGTGCAGCATCTTCAGCCCCCTCCACCTGGACTATAAAACATTTTTCGAGGGCTTGCAACGATACCAATGCCGACTCGATCGCGTCTCGTTTGTCTCTGCGGACTCCCTTACGCTTATAGTATCCATTGAGCCCATCGACCATAATAAAAATCTGGGAGCGGGAACTGAGTCGATGTGTACTACGAAGTGTAGACAGTGTTTCGGTAAGTGTTCCTTCCAGTATTGCGAGAGCAAGGGCATCCGCCGATAAGAAGAGCACATAGAGATCCTCCAAGGCGGCATAAGGCGTTACTGGGGTCCATTCTTTCAACTGCTTGTCGTACCGCGCTATGTGTTGACGTCTAAACCTAATCAAAAACTCGCTCTGAGGCGGCGGGTCGAAAAAAGCCATCCTGGAGTCATGGGTGGCCAATTTCGACTCCAAGTAACCCACGAATGGATAACCCTGAAAGGTACAGGATAACTCAACAACAGAGTCTTTCAACGTACTCTTCTTATCGGTAACGAGCTTGTTGATATCGCGCTGTAGCCTCGTTTGCTGTTTGATCTGCTCCTTTCCATGGGCCTGTGGAAAGCTCTAGACTATGGGTATCAGCATCTCCTATGTGGTGAAAGCGACGAACTTTTGATGGCTTTGGGTTATTGATGTTGCTATCTTTTTGCTTTCGTTGTCGAACGGAGGGTCCGGAAGTTGCCTTCGTGCAGAATCAAGGCTAAGTGGTTGCGACACAGGACTCGGTTATCCACCGAAACTACCGACCTTGGATGAGCTATTCGAGTTAGAGGCATGGCGTCGAATCGTAGGCTGTATGTCCGCAGCATCCTCCTCACTGGAAGATATTACCAAAATATCGTCTTGCGATTCTATCCTAAGGGCTGGTCGAATAGGACTACCATATGCCGAGTAACTAGCACTAGGTCCAGGAGAGCAAGGGGTTACAGCGCCAGTTTTCTTTTCGAAATAAACACTTTTTAATTTTGCTTCAAGTTCATCGAGGTCCTCGGAGTCAGTTGAATCGATAACCAAAACGTCCGATGATTCGCACGGGCTAGGGATCGGCTGGTCTTGTCCAACTCCATTACTGGCGAGTGAAGTTTGGGTAGGAAATAAGGGCTGGGACTCGCCAAGTTCCGAATCCGAGTCGGATATATCAATGATCTCCAGAGATTCGTTTGGATTCCAAGTCATGGTGCAGTGTTCGTCAGATTGGAGCGACTGTCCAGCGCGATCGAATTGTCACGCGATCGACCCTGACCCGACGCGCATCCATCAAAACACCTTACGTACGCGTTCGGGTTCTTTCTGGCGCCACACCGGGTCTTTTGCAGTCGCTTGCAGTACAACAATACCTCTAACCTTGGTTTAATTTTCTTTCTTACTTTATTGCAATATTCTATTAATATGCCACCGAAATCACAATCACTGAATCCAATCTTTACGGCTTGGCTGGAGGAGATGAGGGACGAGTTGGACCCAGAGTAATTGAGTATCTGTACGAACACCTGGACATATCTAAACATTAAAATTCAACAGGTCCAACTACTGGAAAATCTACAATGTAAGCACAGTAGGGTTCATCGCTCGTGGATTAAATTCTATCCTTCGACATAGCGTGCGGCTAAGTCGATGCGTTCTCATTCGAGGCACCTTGAGCATCCCGTGAGTAATTTCCCCCCGCTTATATGACGCTCCGTTAATCCATTATTGTAAAGCGGGACTGCGTTGAAGTGAAATACGTTGGCCCGAAAATCCAAAGGCTACTTATTGAAAGGCATGAGGCTCGGGTTGGGAAGACGGGTTAGTTTGTCAACGGACAAGTATTCGCTGAGCCTAGAAGCCTAATTCTCATACTTGACCCTTTGCTATGCGATGTCAGCGAGAAGCGGCCAACATGCTATTCCGGAAACTAGCGGCACGACGAAGAAGGAACGTGGATTTACGGATAAGAACCCCTTACCTATAACCTTACCCAGTCAACGCACCTCGAAAACTTCAAAGTACACCAAGCAGATACCCGGTCGCCCTCGAATTTCTGAAGCCATACCCGCGCCTGCCGCTACCTCCGATATTGAGCCTGAAAGCGATACTCGACCCGAGTCAGCTCTGGAAACAACAAATGCATCAGAGTTTCCTCCATTTGAGCCTTTAATCTTCCCGGCTGGTTCTTACTCCATTCAACTTGTTCTAGATGAGCGGGAGGTCAAAAGTACAAGAAATAGGGACTATATGCTTGAACATCTCAAGAAGAGGGGTGTAGATGCCACAAAACGGTCACTCGAGGTTGGTGATATGTGCTGGGTTGCTCGACTAAACGATGGTTCTTGTCAAGAGTGTGTTCTGGATTACATTGTTGAGAGGAAACGTATGGACGATCTCAAGGGAAGTATCTTGGATGGTCGCTTTCATGAACAAAAAGTAAGCATGGTGGACGAACTTGTGAAATAGCTAAAACATTTGGGTCACGACCAGTTCCGCTTGAAACACACCGGGATATCGCATTTATATTACCTTGTGGTATGTTTCTCAACCGGTTCATCTTACATTTCTAACTAGGGAAGAGCAGGAGGACTATGATACCGAACGAATTGCACGACACTGGAGAGAACAAATAAACACCAC
>WSTI01007711.1:15975-29853 GCA_019616915.1 Ceratobasidium sp. 423
TTACGCCATTGGCCACGAGCCCGCCACGGCGCTTGTGCGAGAGCAACTCCAGACTGATGCAGAAGGATACATCATCACCAAAGCCGGCACGGCACAAACGAGCGTCAAGGGCGTGTTTGCGGCCGGTGATGTCCAGGACAAGCGATACAGGCAGGCAGTCACGAGTGCTGGAAGCGGGTGCATGGCTGCACTCGAGGCGGAGAGGTTGTTGGCCGAGGAGGAGGAGCTCTAGTCGGGGTACTTAGATGGATTAATAGTAATACCGGAATACACTGTAGATATTTATGCTCATGCATGGCATACATTCACCCTTGCATTCAACCTATGGATCCTGAGCTAAAGGGTGTTATGACATAATCACGTACGAGTCGGGTGGCATGTTTGCATCTGCTTCCGAGGCGGTTGTTCAATCGCCCAAAGCAGTGACCGCCCGTCATCTCTCACCCACCACACCTATCGATTATTTCCCAAAAGACACTTTGAAAAGTTGAATCGAAATGGCCACCGACTTTTGCCCCGTCTACGCCCCCTTTTTCAGTGCCTTGGTGGGTTTTTGAGCTGGACTGCGGGAGCGGTGGGAAGCTGACTGTTGTTGTCCAGGGATGCACCAGCGCGATCGTGTTTACATGTCAGTTTACGCGCACAAAAATATTGGTTAGACGCAGACTTACATTTCGATTTGTTGTTTCGTTGGGTGTATAGGCATCGGTGCTAGGTACGTGTCCCGACGCCACCCCGCCTACCTACAACACTAACTCTCTTCACAGTTATGGAACAGCCAAGTCTGGTGTCGGTATCTCGGCCATGTCCGTCATCCGCCCCGACCTCATGATGAAGTGTGTCGTACCAGTTATCATGGCTGGTATCATTGCCGTGCGTACATTTCTCAATTTTCGCTACAACGCGTCCTAATACCATTCAAACAGATCTACGGACTGGTCGTTTCGGTGCTCATCTCTGGAGACAGTGAGACCTTTTCAATTTGCTGGAATGAGCCATACTAATCGAATTACTAGTGCAACCGCGCATGGCACTATTTACAGGGTTTATTCAACTCGGAGCGGGTCTTAGTGTCGGTCTTGCGGGTTTGGCTGCCGGGTTTGCGATTGGAATTGTTGGTGATGCCGGTGTCCGTGGAACGGCACAACAGCCCCGTCTTTTCGTCGGAATGGTGAGTCCGAGCGCTTGTAGGCAAAAACAATCGTTGACCTCTTCGCCAGATTCTCATTCTCATTTTCGCCGAAGTCTTGGGTCTGTACGGCTTGATCGTTGCGCTCATCATGAACACGAGCGGTAAAGTCGACGATATCAACAAGCTCTGCCCTCTCCCTAGCGTCTAAACCAGCCAACTCGGGCGTTCTGGACAACACGAGGAGCGTAATTGGAGTTTCGGACTGAAGCGATCGAGGATGCAGTTGAGCATGTAATACGTATCGTTAATAGCGATTTTTGTGACTTGATCCTATCTACGTCATGCACCCCTTTTCAGGCTTCGTCATTGTGGGAAAGTAGTTGGATTTTATTTGACTTGCGCGACTAGACAAAAAGTATACAAAGTATGACCAGGGAATAAATCCAATAAGTATTACCGAAAAAGAAAGCGCAGTCGGAGGCTAGTGTACTAGACACAAACGGTCGGATACAATAAGCATTAACCACGAACCGGGCCTTGGTCTAGTTGCATTTCCGCCAACGAACTTGCTGGAGCATCGGGTGTCGACCCACTGGGTGTAGCCGACGAGGTCGCAAAGAGGAGTAGTTTGCTATCCCCATCGTTCGGAGTTGTCAAAGCGGTATCTACCTCGGCTTCAAGCTCGTTTGGTGTCGAGTCGCTCCCCTGCCGTTGCTGCTTCTTCTGTCGCGAGATGTACTTGGCCGCCGAGAGCTTCACAAACTTTTTCACCTTTTCTACTTTTTCCTCCGACAGTTTGTCGAATTTGGTACTCGAGTGGCCGTAGCGACGCATCTCGGTTTCGGTGATTTTGTCCGTTATCTGCGGACGGGGTGTCAGTACCAGCAGAAGGGAAAAGAAGGTGACTTACCTCCTTGGCAGTCTTCTTAAACGACTCGTGCGAAAAGTCCGCTTTCCATTTGGATAGCGTCTTCACCACAATCTCACCAATCAACTTGGTCATCCGCTTCTGCTTTTCCTCATATGTCGCCTTGGTCCAATCTTTCTTACTTCTCCCACTGCTGCTGGATCCATTTTTCGGTGTACCGTCGGATGTAGGGGTAGGCAACGCCACACTCGATGGAACAGGTGACGCAGTCTCGCTCGCACGCGCAATGATCGCATCCAACTCGCTCTTGGTCGGTCTTCGCAGAAGGTTTGGCTCGGGAGTGGACGACGAATGGTCTATTGGAGGAGGCGGGGGGAGCGGACCTATTCGCCTGTTTGCGCCGCCGCCTAGGAGAGGAGTTGCCTTGAACACTGCAATCGGTTGGGGGTCGGGCTCAGGCTCGTGCGGGGGAGATTCAGAGGCTGTGAGACGTTTTGAGCGGTCTTCTGCCTCGAGCAGCTATTAGGAGGGTTAGGTTGGCTAAGAGGGATGACGGTCATGACATACAGCGTCTTCGGTCTTTCGTTTTGGTATTCGGTAACCCGTTTCTTCGAGCGTAGACCATTTGGTAAGGAGCTAGTTGAGCAAGGTTTAGTTCAGGTTTCTAAATGGGAAAATGCTATACCCATGACTTACCTTGTCGGCAAGCTCCTTGAGCGTCTCGTCCTCGCCTTGCGCAATGACCTTGAGCTTCTCTTCTATATTTGACTGTACTATCTTCCCACGATTCATTAGAGGCCATGATTGCCACGATCGTAAAATCTACAGCCATTCGGGTTAGCGCCCGAATAATGTCCTGATATGTTATCTGTGCACTCACAACTTCGACGATCTCCTTGTCAATGTGGGTTTCTGTGTGATTCTCTTCTAATAGACCAGCTAATAGACCGAAACATCGTAATTGCATCAGTTCTCTCAGGGCTTCTGGCTCGGAGACCTATGGTTATTTTACTCCGTGAGTAGGGGGTTCGGGTTTATCTCCGAGACAGATGGCTTACGCTGATCCGCCTGAGTACCACCAAAAGGAAGGTGCGGTCCGTTGCCAGCTGTCTTATTGAGTAGACAATATAATTGGCCTCTGATGGTTCGAGAGGTATTGGGTCCTCCTCCTGCCGGAGGGTATGGCATTAGCATAATCACTGCGTATACCGGAGCCAATAACGTACGATTGCCATGTTCCACGCATCCCGACCTTTGATCGACTTGCTGGTCGCTCCGAGAGCTACATCCGAATATGAGTGATCCGCCTCTAGCGATTAGGCACAGCCTTACCTCCAAGCATCTCGTTCGCACGAACATCTGTCTGGGTCTTTCCTCCAAGGAAACCCGCGCAATTGCTTTCGCCGCAGTAACATTTTTGTGGGTCGTGTCTATCGCCCTGGGTCAATGTCAGGCGGACTTTGGTAAGCAATGTTGGGATGCGTTACCCGTAGCGGTCGACATTATAGTTGAACGTGAGTTCCTCGTGCTCCTCGATGTCTCGTTTGGCGAAAATACCCATGCGTATTCGTTTTCCGACAACCCATTTGGCGACGTAGCAGTTTGGGTTACAAGAGTGGTTAGCGAATCGGCCCTTGCCACCACGTTTGGTTGCATCGATGTACTGTAGATGAGAAAAGAGTCAGACGCCGTGTATATAGAGAGCGTGAGACTGGTAGTGACCTGTTCTCGTTGCAGCATCATAAAGTAAAAGTGTTGGATGCCCTCCTCTGCGTACTCCCGCATCCTCTTCCGGAGTACCGTCTCGTTGACGACATCCCCAACATACTCGTAGACGAAATCATCCCTACCCAGAGCCACACGTTAGTCCTCAACGTCGAAAAAAAAACATCTACCCCATGGTTGGGCGTTTGATCTCGATCTCACGTCGTACTTTTTGAGCGGGGCGGCAGCCCTCAGACCCAGGCCTTTCTTTTCCGTCTTAACTATGTGTATATCGGCATACTGCCGCCTCTGGAACCTGATATTTTATGTTTCCCAAAGCACCAGCATTAGTGATCCCAGTTTCCGCGGGCCTTTTCTGTAAAGTTCTCCACCTTTGGTTCTGGCAATGCGATTTAGACGGGCATTCTCCCTCTATACACTCTACTTGTGTAATCCTGTTAATGCAATGGGACCCCTCTCCGCATGCTAGATACAACGGGGAGACGCCTAGAAACAAGGTGAGTACCATGAAGTTGGATATACCGCCACATCATGACGCAAGGAAAATTAAAAATATATACCTCGAACGTAGTGACAATCGCATGCATACCCTTCTTCTGCATTCCTCGACCTCCCTAGAGTTTGATACTGGTACCAATTCTCCTTGATCTCCTGGTAATGTTGCGCCGACTCCTCCTCTGCACGGGGGAGGTCCCCAATAAGTTGCACCATAGCCGAGCAAGGTGAACAAAAGTAATGTTTTTATCTAGTATGTCCAGGTAGTGTGGTAGGTTCTCAGGATGAAGGATTAGTCAAATAAGTAATCGGCGATGAAGTCAAGTCGAGGTGTTCTGGCAACTCCCAGATGTCTATTCCTTCCCAAATAAGCGCTGATCCTTCAATTTCCAATCCATCACGATTCGTGTTGCGCCTTCTTCCTTCGGCAGACCCGACGATTAGCTTCGACCCCTTTCGACATGAAGTTTGCGACGTTTCTTGTGAATGTGGCGAAAGCTTTAAGGACCAAGAATGGTGCTGCGTTAACGAGGATGTTGGATTATAGAGGGCAGGAGGGGACGGAGTTGTTGAAAGATCTGGCGAACCATTCGGTGAGTAAATAAACCACCGTTTAGCAGTGTAAACCAGACGTACTTATGTTTGAGCAAGAAAACATCCTTGGAAGCCAAATATAACAACACCATTGAATACCCATGGAGTGAAATTATAATCGCATACTCTCAGGTACTCGTTCACGCCAACAAAATGAACTGGCAAGAGGCGTACAAGGAGCAATCCGCTGCGTTTCAGTGAGTGCGGGTCCTTGTTCGTAGACCAATTATAAACTAAGATTTACGGAGAGCATTCTTGCGTTATTTTGTCACACAGACCCGATGGGTGATCCCGGTGTTGAAGCAACTGCTGCAGGACCTGAAGACGATTGCTGAGCTCGCAGACGAACAAACGTTCAAGGCGAACACGAAAGCGCCTTCTTGCATGGAAGATACTGCACGCCTTGCTAACAAAGCGTTTAGTAACTGTGTCACTGACCGGTAAGTCCATCGTCCTGGCCATTTAGCATCTTGCAAATTGCCACTTTAGAACTTCTTTGCCCTCGGAATCACGCAAGTGGGGAATATATTATGTCGTTGGTATCGTGATGAAGTGTTACTTCAAGGTATGTTGTCTTTAATCCGCGTTGTTATGGCCTAACAGGATCCAGGTGAACCGCATAGCACTATCCCGAAACATTATCCGTGCGATTCATGCCAACGCAGACATACCACCATTAGAGCAATACCCACGAGCAGATCAGGTTTGTGACTAATCGATCTCATATCCTTGCTCCTCACCGGTCCTCCCTTAGGTGACTTATAAATACTATGTAGGGCTAATCAACTTCCTGAACGAAAACCACCAAGCGGTATGCGTTGTTTTCTTACATATGCCTTTGCTAATATTCGATGCAAGGCGGAAGAGGACCTAACCTATGCATTTTACCATTGTCACCGAGCCGCAGAACGCAACCAAGAGTCAGTTTCAGGCAATATTTGACCGTCCTTCCGTATTTATATTGACCACCTAAACTATTAGATTGATACTTACATACCTTATACCACTTCGTCTCTGTCGCGGTATCCTACCATCCGATACGCTATTTACTCGGTTCCCTCGCCTGGGAGAACTTTACTCACCTTTTGTCATCGCGATCAAAAGCGGCGACCTCCGTGCGTATGACGAAGCCCTCGTGTGGGCCGAGCGACGTCTAACGGACATGGGAACATACCTCACGGTTGAGAAGGCACGAGAGATATGTGTACGGGAGTTATTACGAAAAGTGTATGTTAAATTCTTTCAGCTAATCTGGAAGCGTGCACTAACTGGTCTTGCTCATTAGTTGGCTTGTTCACGAAAAGTTCCACCAGGTCCCGATATCTTTGTTTCATGCTGGGTTCCTTGCGGCCGGCCAGAACATGGAGGTGGTCGAAGCTGAGTGTATGGTCGCTAATATGATCCACAAAGGTTACATTCGTGGGTACATATCCCATGAGAAACAGACGGCGGTACTATCCAAAGCGGCTGCCTTTCCCCCATTTACAGACCGCAAAGCCACTTGATGTATTAATAGCTCCCATTATGGTCTCATTTTTGCATACAGTATGTCAACCTGAGTACATCAATCCCCATGGACTGAACACACAAAATTGGATGACGAAAAACTATAAAATTGGTTGGTTTCGGGATGCCACCGTAACTAAATCGACCCATAGTTAGGTGGGAGCATGAGACGCCTACACATTACGGAACTCACGGGAGGCAGCAACCTTTTTGCTTCCACCAGAACGACTTACGTCCGCACACACCCTTGCCAATACCGTGGGTCGGAGTTGCATCGACGAGCGAGATTGATGCACCAAGTGTGACGAGTGCAGTGACGAGGTGCATGGCAGAGGATGAACCAAGGAAGGGAATGAGAATCCAAGCTCGGAGGTCGAGAAGGACGGAGATCCAGTCTTCACGGCTGCTCTTCCCGTACACGCACAGAACAATCGGTCGATTTTGTGGTGCCTTGAAGCCTCAAAATCATTTGAACGGGGCTGGGGTCTTACTGAGGGCGACAGAGTGCTCGAGTCAATCGATCCAAAATGGTGTTGCTATCGTTGGCCGTGGGACCAAGCCTCGAGCACAATCCAAACAATAGGTCTAGACAGAACAGCTCTCTACGACGGTCCTCACACCAAACGAGGCGGCTGAAAGCCTAACCAGTTGTGATACATTGATTCCGCTTGCTCGAACAGGGACGTGACCTTTTCCGAATTACGACAGATGGGAACAGCTGTTCATGTCTGAACATGGAACGCCCAGGAGGGTCCGGAACGTAGTCAGGCTCGGAGCAGTATTTCGTGGATCGGTCGCCGCTGTTGAAATGCCAATGGCCTGCACACACCCGATTCGATCTCCGAACGTAGAAGTGTTCAATCATCGTTAGCTAGTCCTCTCTAGTGTGAACGCCAATCGACTCGAACAAAAAGTCAGCCTATGTTGGAGTTATACCAGGGTGAAGATCACTTGCGCCGCAGTTTAGATTGACACTGGCGCCGTGGTAAGCGCCGAACTTAGGTCCTAATATGGCCGGTGCCGGTTGTAGAAAGGCGACCACAGGCGGCGGACACCTATTCAATTGTCTCCGCTTGATCGTTTGACAAGCATTCTCGGGATACTCTAGTGTCTAGACCGTCGGTTCGAATCAGCCGTAACTGGAGTAATGATAAAGTCTATTCTTCCTGGTCTAATATCCACGCTCGACCCCACGACGACCCGCCTCCGACCACCATCAGTCGTCCGCCCAAATACCCTTCCGAACACCGGAGTCGAGACAGGAGCACGAAAGAGGCCCATGACTACGTGGGTCGAGACGGTACAGTGCCGCTGACTCTCAAAGAACTGGTGTTCAAGTCACCGTCGTGGTTTCATCTTTGTCGCTACATACGACAGCAACAGTGCCTGCCCGTGATAATGCTACTTGACTTGAATCCGAGGAGAAATCTGCTTTAGGACACAAAATGCTGGTATAAATAGCTCGTGTCTTCGTCGCTGGACCTCATCCTTCTCGTCCTCCGAGCTTGGATTCTCACCCCATCGGTTCGTCCTCTGCTATGCGCTTCGTCGTCGCATTCGTCGCACTTGGTGCATCAGTCTCGCTCGTCGATGCAACTCTGACCCACGGTATTGGTAAGGACGGGTGTGGACATAAGTCGTTCTGGTGGAAGGAAAAAGGATGCTGTCTTCCGTAAGTCGAGCACTAGACAATTCGTGTGGGAATAACCAATCTAAAGCTGTATTGCTTCAGTTATGGTGGCATATCGAAACCTCCCAGTCCTCCTGCAGGTCATACCTGCACAAAGAAGTGGTACTGGAGCCCTGAGAACAAGTGAGTAGCCACCGTATCGCCCGCCGGGACCCAGTGCTTAAATGGCTGGCATAGGTGTTGCGTACCCAAAAAGCCCACGTCCCCTAAGCCTTCGTGCGGGTGGGGCTCGACTTGGAACCCCGCGACGTACTCATGCGTGCCAAGCGGTGGAACTGGGGGCTGCAACAAGGGTGACTTTTGGTGGGACAAGAAGAAGTGCTGTTTACCGTATGGGGGCGTCCCTGTACCACCGTCTCCACCGAACGGATACCAGTGCCCCGACAAATGGTACTGGCACTGGCAGAAAGGGTACGCTGCTTTGTCCTGGGTTTGAGTCCGTCTAACTCTATTACTAGATGTTGTGTGCCCACCGTCCCCGATGTCCCAACTACACCTGCGTGCCCGCCCAAGTATAGCTGGAAACCGGACTCCTACTGGTGCGCCCCTCAGCCGGTCACTTCCGTTCCCTACACTACGGTGGCAACAGAACCGCCCGCCCCAACCACTCCAACTCCTGCGACCACTCCAGTAGAGTCTCCCTCTGTACCGATTCAGCCTCCCGGGACTTTGCCGCCGCCCGAGTCTTCAGTTGTGGTAACTCCCTCGTACACAGAGCCCATTTATGTGACTACGCCCGCCACTCCGTCGTCAACAGACTCAATTCCGGTTCCAACTCAGCCCACTGAGACCGAACCCATCCCTTACTCGGAGCCACCAGTCCCAGAGACCCCTCCTAGCACGGATTCTACCTATGTGCCAGTGACCCCAACTTGGCCGGTGGAGCCCGAGTCGCCACCTACGCCGACCCAGCCTACCGAGACGACCCCAAGCCCCGAATCATCGATCTCTGTCACTACTCCGGATACGCCTCCCCCAGAGTCTACCTATCCGAGTGTAACTCAAACACCGATGGAGCCGCCTCCTGTTCCACCACAGCCCACTGAGACGGCGCCGGCTCCTGAGTCGTCGAACGTGGTGACCACCCCCGATACGCCACCTACCTATGTGACTGCGACGTCTCCGCCTCCCACTCCGACCCCGGGATCTTGTGGTTACTCCGAGTTTTGGTGGGATAAGAAGAAGTGTTGTCTCCCTAATGGAACTCCTCCATCGCCCCCTACTCCGCCCAATGGCTATCAATGCCCCAAGCAATGGTACTGGCATTCGTCCAAAGGGTAAGTGGGATGTTGATATAATATTATTCACAATCTCATATATCGATTATTCCTCTAGCTGCTGTGTCCCAAGTGCACCTAACGTACCGACTGTCCCCGCCTGCCCGCCAAAATGTTCCTGGGACCCCAAGAGTTATTGGTGTACTCCACAACCATCACCATCCACCACGGCCCCTTCGACCACTGTTTCACAATATCTTCCGCCTCCTCCGTCAACGACGTCAGAGCCACCCAAGCCCGGTCCTGGATCTTGTAGTAACACCGAATTCTGGTGGGAGAAGAAGCAATGTTGCCTTCCAATCGGAGGTGTTCACAGCCCGCCATCGCCCCCGTAAGTTCTACTTTTAAATCACATGACTCTATACGAAAAGCTAATATGTGCGTATAGGGAGGGTGTTTATTGTCCTTCCAATTGGTACTGGAACACTGCTCGCAACTGCTGCGTCCCCAAGTCCAAGCCATACGACAACAAACCGCCCTCGTGCCCCGTCACCTGCTCCTGGGACCCTGAATCCTCTCAGTGCAAGCCGCTGCCTACTGGCCCTTCGTCGTGCTCCAACGGCGAGTTCTGGTGGGCGGATCGCAAGTGCTGCTTGCCTCACGGTGGTCCGAAGCAACCGGCAAAGCCTCCGACTGGCAAGACGTGCCCAAGTGGATGGAGCTGGGGAGAGTCGCAGAGGTGCTGCGTACCCAATTCGCCGCCGCCCGCCCAGCATCCAACGTGCGGGCTCGGCAAGCAGTGGAGTCTCACTTCTTTGTACGTGCGGATACACCCTCCAATCATTTAGATATTGACCTGGCCTATCTTTTCCAGCTGCTGCCTCGCTTCGGGACTGCTTGGCAGTATCCTCGATGTGATCTTTTAAAGATGCAGCCCACCGGAAGAGGTCTAAAGGGACCACGAAAGTAGCCATATGCGCATATATACTCTTTCATCTCATGATGGACATTTGCGCTACGGACTGTCCAATTTCTTTTCTTTTCTTTTGCGATGAGCAATGCGCTCATACGCTTTATGATGTGTCGAAATAATGTGCTAGGTTGCTTCAATTCATGACATTGGATTTATAACTAAAGCTATAAGAAACTAGTATCAAAGGCGCATTCAGGTACCCTATAGTGTTAGTGTTGGTTATCCTCAATTCAGGTCTACCCCACTCCGTATACTCTTCCCGTGGTGCTTAAATACCCATGGCGAGGAATGTGTTTTACCGAGGTGGTCGGTATGTTCGACATGGGCGATATCAAACCCCTTAGAACTATCTCGCCGCCGGAATTACCAATTTCTGGCTTGTACAGAAGTTTCTTTGCCCGGGTGCGAGTCTAGCTTCCCTTATTGAGCTATGTAGCTCTTGTACAGCTTGGTTGTTTCATATTTCGCCGTACCAGCTGAGTAGCAGACAACCCCGTAAATCAACGATTTGGTGCCCGCGTTCGCCCGGTAGGCTACCGGGATCACTCTGTGGAATAGTAATGAGTTACAGGTTAACTAGGACATTTCTTGCTTATGCTCCCGTCGGTTCGCCGATTTGCGCGGGTTTGGAATACGGGGACTTGTCTAATTTACCACCAGAATTGACAGAGCCTACACGATATACAAGTACTCCTGTATTATAACCCTAATAGAATTTATCACAAACCATGTATATGCCCTGAATTGACAAGGAAACTCGAGAACGCTTAGTGAGGTATATACTACAGTGAACTCTACACCGCCGGTGCCCACGACTTTCTCTGTGCCCATCTTACCAAATAATACCCCCGATATTCAGGCCAGAGCTTACCGATTCAGGCATAAGCTATATGCGTAAGCTGTAGATAGTCCCAAGCCCACCTGAGGACAGAGCTAGAGATGGTAGTTGGGCAACCCCATCTTACTAGTTATTTCACGCATTTAACCCGACGATCATCCACCAGGAGTGCAGCAAACTATTTATGGACTTCAATTTACTAATACAGCCGGATAACAAGTACTATTAACGATCTAACTCGTAGATACCCTGCTGAGAGAGAGCACCTTCCGCTTGCTTCTCGGCTGCCATGAACTCCTTGTCAACTAAGGGTTGAATAGTTACAGGTTCGCTTACCATGGCGCTTGGCACGCTCCCGGTCAATAAAATCAAGGCCTCTAGTCTCAACCTCGCGATCCAAGATTTGTAAAATAGCAATCGACATACAGGATCTCCTTTGCTTTGGCGTGACTGGGAGGATGGCCGTTCTTCTCAGCGTGGTCCTCGTATGCCTTAGCTGCCTCGAAAGCCGCAGGGCCAGCTTCATAGCATTATCAGTCCCTAAACTGCGCGGAGGGGTCAGATAACACTAACCAATGAGCTCGTGGGCCCAGTCAGCCTGGTGAGGCCGCAGATCAGCTGCAGCATTGTTGTACTGGGTGTAGGCCTGAGCCTGCACAGGTGTTAGTGTCAGATATGCTCCCAAAGTCAATCACAAGTGGATCTAACCCGGTTGCTGTCATTATCGAACCAACCCATGATTGTGTAAAGCAAAGTGAGATTCGAGTGGAAAACGGCCAGATAATATGCATATTATCTGGCCGTTTTCCATATTTTTGACTAGGGTGTGTGTTTCAAGTGTACTTTTGACATTTTCTGCTATATTTTCGGTTTTAAAAATACCCAAAATATATGCTGCAGTATATCTTTGGGATTACCCAATGAGAGGTTCGTGCGCCAGTATAGTTATGCGAAAAATGACCTTGTAACCAACTGCGATGTTCCACGACACACCGAGTATCTTCAGCGCCGTCAACATTGCTCAGCTCTCCCAGTGTGGATGAGTGCAACAATTTACTCGCCCTTCTCTGAGGCTTGAGCGAAGCACCTGGTGGATCCAGTTTCTTATCCCGGTTACATTTAACCCGATCGGCCAGCCCTTCGGGTGGTGGTGGATTTGCCCATATGACGATCGGCTTGATTTTCTCGGATGAGACCTGGGCTGACCAGCACGGGCTTTTAGTATCGCAAGTACCTGGTCGACTCTTGAATCTTTTGTTGTTAATTCGGTGCGGACAGTGTTGAGCTCGGCATTAAAGTCTGTGCAAATTGCATAGATTTCGCGCTCAAGGGCAAGACAACCGAGACTACCGTAGTAGGCTGTGCTACGTTCAAAGGCTCGGGTGCTATAAAAGTGAGTATCATTTTATCCCTCAGATTCGTACATGAACTGCTATTATTCTGCCTTGCGCTCGCTTTCGCAGACATACCCACTCGCTCAGCCGAGTTTAAAGTCCTTTGCGATGGGAGTATTTAGCTTGGGAGCGGGATGCGGAAAGATGACGATGTGCTGAGTTTGGACCAGAGCACTGGCGGTAAGTTACATTCCATCATCTTTGCCATCAGGGGAGGATTTGACTCAGGGGCGCAGTCGCTTGGATCCTCTGAATCATCATACCCGCTGGGGCCTTTTTGGGCTTCTTTGTCGACATACCAGTCACAATAAGTAGATATGCATAAGGGAATTTGGGTGTAAATGTGCGAAATGTAAAGGTAAGGGCAGACGGTTGTGGGCAAGAGCAGAGACCTGACTGTTCAGGGGTTATCGGGATGATAGGGATAGAGGCATCAAGAGGGCGCATACAGGCGGCACATCGGCCAAACAATAACCCTGCCACGCACTGCACTTCCAACCACGAATCAATCGCGAATGAAACTGGCTGCCCTGGTGAGTATACCCCTCACACATAAATGCGGTTATCACACGATTTTGGGCTCCGTTCCACCATATTGCCCATACTCCCCTATAAACTTGAGTTATGGGTTGATTCTGATGTTCTTCTTAGTTCGCGGTATCTTTTAGGGCCGAAATGTTGTGGGTGCGTCGAGCTACAGCTGGTAAGTGCTCGTGTTAAGTAACATCATAATTCTTTCGACAAGCTATTGTTAACATTCTATTTACATGCATTGTCTTGTAGATTTCAACTCCTGCATGCGAGTTAGTCGATCGAACCAAGGTCCACCCCATATACGCAAATATAATCCAGAACATTTTTTATACTAGAAAAATGCGCGTGGCCGCGCACTGCACCTTGCTCGTAATTTGCTAAGCATCAGATTATGAGGTTTTGATTCAATCGAAGGATATTCTACACGTAATTTATTTATTTGGGATAGAATACCCCGTGTATACGTGTTCTAACTTCAAGTTCAATACGATGTCTTATTATACTGGTGAGAATTGCGATCTCGTGGTCGTGGTGGAGTGCGACTCATTGGCCAGGCGACGCGTTAGCAAATGGGAGTGAATGAGATACGTACAACGGCTCCAGGAAACAGAGTTATATATCGGGCCGGCGTAATCAGAGAGTCGTAGCTCTCATGTGTAAAGGCACAAAGTCGATTAAACGCATGTGTTTGTGCGCAAGATCAAGAATTGTTTCTCGGTTTTGAGGGTGGCCCGGCACTCGATGTTCAACTCCGGCTCTCGATTGCCGTCTACTATAGGTAAAAACGCACAAAAACAGAAGAGGCGATAGAACACAAATTTAGTACGTTTAAAAGCCCCCATGTAAACTATGCACATGGCGTACAAGCGGTCGAGATTTCCAAGTAAGCCAGGCTATTTGGGCCGAACACTA